>APFE031540360.1:96183-311499 GCA_000404065.3 Pinus taeda | reverse complement strand
AATCCTTTAAGTACGCCTCCCCGGCAACGGCGCCAAAATGTAGTGTCCTATCTAGGGTGCTAGACTGGGCTATATTTATTATCGACCAGGGTGCATAGAATTAGAGGCGTGTGCCTAAAATATATAGACATAAAGGATCTAATCTAAGTCTAATTTTCCTAATTACAATGCTATGATTCGATTCAATATCAAACTAAATCACCCTCTGTATCACTATCAACTAAGATTCAATTCATAAAACGTTGTGTATCACTGTAATTAAACTTTTTGGTCTCCTTACAAAGACATCATACATAAAACCTCTGTTCAGTGGCTACTCAACATTCATTAACATTCATTAACAGTCATGCAAGATGAAATCGTAAACATAAAGTTCACGACAGTGCTTTACAAGGTAACACTGGATCGAATCCCTTACAGGATATGATTCACGATCCAAATGATAATCTATTCAAGCACGTGCATAAACATATAAACAAGCGCATTCATAAATATATAAACATAAACCTAAATCGATTTAATCACTGCGCATATCAATATCAAATACCCTGACTGTAAATGCAATAAAATAACAACAGTATACAATGTATGCAGGGCCCATCCGCATTCTTGGTATACTGAGCTTGTTATCCAACGATCACCAAATCAAAACAACGCAACCGTGATTGTAATGCAAGTCTGTTGTATTAAAATCGAAACTCTATTCGTGAAGCAACAATAATGATAAAAACGTAACCAACCATACAACCGGTTTAGAACTTATATTTACATATGGTTTCACATCCTTTTAAAATGGATGTACATTCATGAGCAGCTGTTGCCGCTTTTACCAAAACACGATTTTGAAAATGTTTCTATCCTAGCTGACATAAAAAAAGGAAACAAACTAAAATCAATTTGGACTGTGTGCTGTTGTTGCCTTTGTCGCCAACATGCCATAGTTGACCAATCGTTGACCGCACATGTAGGAGGGTTGATTCCGCTGCGGGATAAGTGCTCGTCCATGCTTGGACATTCCGCTTTTCATCCATACCCTTCGCTTTGGCCTGGCTGTCATGCCACATGTCAAACAACAAGCCATTTACAGGATGTTGGAACTTCCTGTAGTCATTTTTCCAAAAAAACTCCTAATTCATTAACACAAAACCCTTAAATCAATTTAAATGCAATTTAATAACTATAAGACTATTAATTAATCAATCTCCAAGGGATCTGAGAGATAAATGATGAAAAGAGGTAGGCAAATGCCATGTTTTGGGAGGGAAAAAGGGGTCATGGAATGGTACCAACAGTCACACCTAGGAAAACCCATGATAATGACAACAAAAGAACTAAATACACACATGCATGTACCATTCTTACCAAAACTAGAAAGGAAATCATACATGAAACTCAATACTTGCAAGTAATCTCATTGTAGCTACTTGATCCAACTCTTCCTTGCTTGATTCTTGCTTTCCTTTTCTTTCTTGTTGTTCCTTTTCCTTCCTTTATCCAATGTTAGAGTGTTCCAAGAATTCTATAAGCGTGCAAGAGTATGAGAGAGATACAATAGAGAGAGAGCTCCAACCCAAAACTATCAAAATCCTATGAACTAGTTCTCAAAAGCCTTTTTATTATTGAGGTCTTTATTTTCATCAATTTCCTCACATGCAACCTGTGACCTTCCTTTTCTCCTATTTATATTATTTTCATAAATAAAATTTCAATTAATTTCTCTTTCCCTTTTTAAAGCCTTTTCTATTGGCTTTGCTAATTTCCTTTATTCATAATAAAGCAAATGAACACCCACTAGGATGTTTTTCTGAAAATTAAGCTTGGAATACATGTCCAATGTCCTTGGTCTTATTTTTCCTTTATTAAATTTATTACATAAAATTTTAACTCGACGTTGTTAAAGACCCCTCCCCCTTAGGGGAACACTATCCTCGGTGTTCTATGACACCTACAACTAGAAAGACCTCTGAAAAGCCAAACATACTTCCCATGGATCTTTATATCTCAACTCAATGTAGTATTTAAAATGAACCTACTTAAAAGAAAAACCAACATGACAAACATAACAACATGAAAACCATACTGCTTATTGGAGCTTTATAACACAGCTCGTTACGTTATTTACCAAAAAAACCATACATGAATATATACATATACCAAAATTTCTTTGTCTCAACCAACAAACAATAAAGGATACATAGCTCACATCTGATCAATCATCTCCCATCTATCTTCATCCTGCCCAAAGTGCCTCCACTGCACTTTAACTTGGTTGGTTCTGGAGCATGAGTTGTTTCTGTTGCAAAATGCATTGAGGTTCTCTCTATTACTCTCCTTCTGACTCGACTTGCAATACAGACCAATAAATCACATGATTGACATATTTCACATACATTTTAAGAAATGAAACATGAAAAACATCACAGAATTTCAATATTGGAAGCGGTGAAAGTCTGTAGGCCATTAGGCCAATCCTCTCAAGGATCACGAAAGGCCCGCAATACCGAGGTGCCAACCTCGCACATGACCCAATCCTCAAGTAGTTCTTCTTGGGCTTGATGTGCAAGTAAACATGCTCCCCAACCTGAAACTCCTTGAATTCCCTGTGTTGATCTACATAGCTCTCTTGCCTGTCATGTCCTTCCTTTATATTCTTCTTGATAACTTGCATTTCCTATTCCATCTATGCTAACATGTTCAGTCCTATGAGCACCCTGATCACTAGATCATTGTAGATTATGGGAGTATTAAAACTCTTCCCATAAAGTGCATCAAACAAACTCATCCTCAGTGACTCTTGATACCCATTATTGTAAGAAAACTCTAACATTGGAAGATACTCTTTCCACCTCCTCTATTGGTGCATAACATACATCCTCAACATGTCCTCTTGAATCCTATGGACCCACTCTATCTGTCCATCTGTCTACATATGATAAGTTGTACTAAGGGCCAACTCTATACCCAAACCTACAAGTAACACATTCTGAAGCCTGGAAGTGAACTTGGCATATATGTCTAACACAATATTCTTAGGAATACCATGCAATCTCACTATCTCTCTGATGAAGACGTGTACTACGTCACTAGTTGAATAAGTATACTTAACCACTATGAAGGGAGCTACCTTAGTCAGCTTGTCAACCACAACCATGATGGAATCATTCTATCCAGATGTCCTCGACAAACATGTAATGAAGTCCATGGAAGTGACCTCCCATTTACACTCTGGAATTAGAATCAGAAGTAGGAGAACACCTAGATGCTTACACTGTTCCTCTACCTGTTGACAATCTAAACACCTTGCAATGAACTCAACTACCTCTTTCTTCATATTCAGCTAGTAGTAGAATTTCTTCACAACTGTTATTTTATATTGATATCCCAGATAAATGAAATACAGATTAGCATGAAATTCCCTTAATATAAGCTTCTTGATCTCACTGTTGTTCGGCACATAGATCATCATGTCCCTAAATCTGACTAAATGGCTTATATTTCCTCTTAGGAGCCATGATTACAGAATTGAAATGAAGGATAACATAAAAAGGAGTAGAGATACCTTAAGGTGACGCATACTGGTTGTAAGCTCAGAAATGGCATAGAATGTAAAACAAGAATAGCGAAATCAAACAGTGAAAAGAGTAGTTTAGGAAAGCAGACGTAGCGGGGCGATGGGATTATTTATAATTAGGATTAGTTTACCGTTACGTGAAAGATGTTACTGATTAGGAAAATGGGCATTTAATGCAGAGGGAGAATAGTAACAGGAGGAAACGGATAGCGGAAATGGATTAGGACACGCATCATGCAACAGTTGTAGGCGGAAGGCACGGGAAGATATTGCCATTGGCATGGTATCGGGAGGTGCGGAAAACTAGATAGGCAGATTTCGTAGGGGGGTGTTGGTAAGTGGTAATGAGTGAGGGGGTGTGAAGTGTGGAGGAGTTAACACATAGTGGGGGCCTGTGTAGGTAAAACTGCTTTTCGCACACCCTTGCCTTTATCACATATCATAGTGAGGGGATGTGGAGTGGCTTCCCCACTGTTGATCTGGGTGGGGAAGCGGATCATCATTCATTTGTATTTGAATTTTATCACTTCAAGGCAAATGTCTTTTGTCATTTATTGAATTTGAGTAAAAGCACATGAATGTTTATTTACACAAAATTAATCACCATTTTAAAAGGTAATTAAATGCTAATTAAAACTTTATCTAACTTCGACGCATTTTAGACTAGAAACCATTATTTTCCTAATTCACTTATAATCCTATTCTAATACAACTTTGGCCAAAATTTGAGCATATTAGGCCATTAATTTATCGTATTTTATCCATCTTTTAGTGTTCGACCAAGGTTAAATAGTTTGGTGAACTTATTCTCTAATCTAAAACATAAATTTAAATGATTTGATCAAGATTTAACTATATGATCCAAATAAGAAGAAAAGGTTGTGGCATGTAAACAAGCACACTTATACAAATTTTGATTTTCTTTTAATGGGGTTTTATTTCATCTCTTTTTTTTTTTCATATTTTAATTTTTATTGTTTATTTTTTCATACCCTCTTTTATAAATAAAAACTAACCTATCAAAAATAAATCATGTTACAATAATAGCCACCACATCTCTTCTCAAAGATAAGCTACCTTAGCTCGAGCTAGTTTATTTCCATTTTGTTTGTAAGCATATTTCAGTTCTTTGATATGAATGAAAAGAAGTGTTATTTCTATTGCATCTCTATATTTGTGGTTATGTCTTTATCTTCTTGCATTCCTATTTAAGTTTAGATAAATGGTATCAAATAGGTCTGCTCTTTCCCTATTTTTCTTTGCATGTCCCCAACGAGGTCGAGGTATAAGGAGTTAGGGATCGAACAGGTTGAACCTTTGCAAGACCAGCCTCGCAAACCCCAAAGGGCTCCCATGGTAGAAGAAAAGAAAGACGAGGGAGCAAGAGATCCATTCAAAATATTGCTCAAAGAATCCCTCGAGTGACAAAGGAACGTGGTGATGGACAACTTTGCCTAGATCCTTTGGCGACTACCCACAGGCGACACATCTTCTTCTAGTAGCCACTCTGTGAGTTCCAATCCATTTAAAGTGAAGTTAACTTTAACATCCCCATATTTGAAGTTCAAATAGATGGTGATGTCGTATGGTTAAATATGCTAGAAGGATATTTCTCAGTTCATGGATTTTCCATCCAGAAAAATATTACGTTTGCACTCCTCAAAGCCACCCCCATGTAAAGGACTCATGGGAAACCTACTGTTAGAAGAGGGACAAGAGTGAACCCTCACTATTCTTAGCTGAACCCACTAGGAATTCTTTCTGAGAAGCCATCAAGGAACAATATTACCATGTCTGGAGCTATGAAGATAAATACATAAAGTGGACCATGTTATAGTAGGGAAAGGACCAATATATGGTAGAGTTCACAAATATTTTTCATACCCTTTGCATGAAATTGGGTATCAAAGATTATGAGCAACATTTGGTACTCAAGTTTCACATCTATCTACACAAGTACATCCAAGATGAGATGTAATTCCTAGACATCTCCTTGCTTGACACTGCCTATCGATACGTTGTCAATGTTGAGCAAAAATTTAAAGAGAAGAAGCAAGAATTTGGATTTGTGAATCCACAACAAGGGAAAGGTGCCCCCAAGCCATAGAACAAAGGACAAATCCAAGGTGGGGCGACCCAGTACAACCTGCTAAAGCCGCAAGAAAATAAAAACACCATGAAAACAAAGAAGAACATGGGGAAATTTTGTGACTTCCATAAGTGCCCCACTCACACCACAAGTGAGTGTTGGGCCATGCAGTTAGTAGTGGTCAAGCCGAAGGCTTCTAAATCAAATGCATGTTCCGACTCTGAGTTAGAACCCGAAAAGGGGAATGAAAAAGAGAAGAAGATTATTGATGCAGAGCCCAGTGCCACCATTGCAACCACTAAGATCCAAACGAATGAGCCCAAAGATCAAGAGGAGGGGGGGCGTCCCTTCCTCTCCCAAATGTGGGTGAAGGGTTCTCCATTCTAGTTCATTGTCGATAGCGGGAGCCAAAAGAACCTCATTTCAGTAGAGGTCATGAAGCGGTTGGGTCTACTAACCACAACACACCCACAGTCATAAACCATCGTGTGGCTTCACTAAGGGCGATGTCTCCGCGTCAGTCAGTAATGTCGCCTTCCCTACAACATCAAGCCCTTCGCAAATGATGTTATCACCAAAAAGTTATCACCTATCCATTTCTAGCTAGTTGGATCGAAATACACCATGCAGGATTAATTTTACCATAGTAAAACCACTTTCACCACGAGAACTAGTTTAATAAACCATTCTTATTAAATTACTTCTTATGAAAATTAAAAAACCCATGAGTATAATTGAATAAATCACTATTTATTTAATTTTCTCTAGGAATAATTATTAAATCATTGTTTGATAATTTCCTTGTCACATTGATCAATTTACCTAGGAATAATGAATAAGTCATTAATTTATTTATTATTCCTTTATTCCTATTATTGGAAAAATCGTTAATCCTATTTAATAATTATTTCAATTTCACACCATTCTTAATCTCGCGATAATAATTAATAAATCATTTTAATTTTTTTAATTTCATTTTCTAAAAATAAAGATATTTGACCATTTGGAATATCGTTTCCCTCTCTAAAAAATATAATAAAGTATTCCTAACGTTTAGATCTTGACTTAGTCAATATTATTTTATTATTTTCCATTTTCGAGATCAACCCAATACTTTGTTATAAATAAGAGGGTTTTCGACTCATTTTTCAACATGATCATTATCTTTTTTTTTTGTAAGTTGGGGCGGGACTCTCTGATTTACATGTCCATTAAGTTCCCCTCAACAGGGGAAGGGTAGCCCAAGATTTGAACCCAAGACTTCCAGTTCGGTGAGACTTCATTTCCACGGCCCTTGCCGCTTGAGCTACCCCATGTGGACAAAAACATGATCATTATCATTGTTACCATTATCATCTCTTTTCATCTGAACTCCCACTTGAGTTCTACACATTGTTTTGGGTTTTTTCACACATTGAGAGAGAGAATCGATTATTGAAGCATAAAGGAAATCAAAGGACCCATCCCACGGAGGAGGATTTGTAGACCTTTTTGTGGATCTCCTTCACGAGGTGTTGTCAATAAAGATTATTATTCATTTAAAATTATTTCCATATTGGGTCATTACATTGGATATATTATGTTGTTTGTTGTTTTGGATCATGTCTTTTTGTTGCTGATTTTTCTTGTTTTATTCTTCCAGATCTGAAGTGTAAGCAACCAAAAATTGTTGTTAGGGTCACTTGTCACCTGTGACTTAAGTGAGATGTTTTTGGTACACCATCCAAGAAATTTCACACTAATACATGAGGTCTTGTGTGGCGTTTCTCCTCTTAAAGTTTGTGATGTATTATTAGGACAACCATAACATTGAAAGCGACATGTTGTGTATATGTCTAGGCCTCACACTATTATTATTACTTTGGGAAAGTTGTATAGGTTACCTAAGGTAGCACCACCTACCAACATCTCTTTAATCACTACCAGGCAATGGAGTAAGATCATTTCCCAGACTGGGAATTTTTTTTTTCTTTATTATTCGCCCTCATGGAAAGAAGAATATTGTGGCCACAACCTCCAGACAAGGCTCCTAGACATGACAAAAACAGATGGATTGTTTAAAAATCTAGGGAATTAAGAATTAGAGATATTATTCTTAACATGATAAATTTTTTTGAAGTGTTTTACAATTTATCTTAGCTTGATCTTCATTGCATTATTATTGCAGGTGTTTACTTCATCAAATTGCTACCAAAAACGAAAGAGACAAGAACACAAAGTATTTGGCTTTCTACCATGGTGAAAACCTCTCCCTCTTGGAGAGGAAAACCCACACAAAATTTTTCTTATAGAGATTCCAATTGACAAATACCAAGACCATGAACCTTGACACATTCTGCCACTCCAAAACCAAACCATCAATCATGTTCTCTATCACTGCTAAGATCATCATGATTGCTACACCATTTAATCCATTATTGTGGCATCATTGAGATCTTCACTGTTGCTTCTTCATCATGTCATTGAGATCTCGTGTCTTCATTGAGATCATGACCTTCAAGACTGGGATCATAACTGAGATAGGATCATGATTGTACGTGTTCCACTATGAGATCATTTTCATCATCATGTTGAAACTATGATGATCCTTGCCACTCCTTCTCATTATGATGAGAGTGATCTTCCTTGTCACTACTTCTTCTAATTATGAAAAGACTATGGTATTGCTCCTTCTTATCATGAAGAGACTGTGATATTGATGCTCCTCACTGCACCAAGATTATGATAGTCACTGAGATTAGGACTTTGACTTTGATTTCACCAATATTGTAACCAAGTTTATCATTACACTGAGGTCTGCTAAGGATATGCGAGATAGTAGGAGCACCGAGACACATATACATATGCTAAGACTATAAGTGGACAAGCCCGAATATTCTTCACTGTAATACTGAGATTTTACGTAAGGATTAGTGAATCCTTGAGATCATCTTCATGTTGAGACTATCTTAATGCTCCATGCTTCTCCATCTGAAGTCCTGAGCAACTTACTTCCTGAGATGCAGATCTATGCTCCTATACCCATCTCAGGTATCCTTCTTGCTCCTTCCATTCAACCGAGATCTAGTCTTCTGACACCTTATACCCATCCTAGGTGCAATCATACCCTTAATAAATTGCCTAAATTCAATGTGGATCTGCTCCTTCTATCCATATGAAATTTGAGAGAGAAAATGTGAGTTCTGTCCCTTGTCTTTTGCGTAGACTCTAGCCATCTATTTATAGTTGTTTGTGCTCCAAAATGAGCCGACTTGGGCTTGTGAACTGAATTTCTTTTATCCAAGCTGAAATGACTTCCATTTATATATTTAATTTAATATTGAAGCCAACTCGAAGAGTTTCTTATCGATTTGCTTGGCAGACTTCTTGAGCTTGCCAATGGAGGATTGTTCTTGGTCTTGGAGGGCTGATTTCGCTTGAATACATTTTACATAAGCTCATGAAGAGCTTCTTCATACATGAATTAATTCTTTGACATATTAATAAAATCCTAAAGACATCAAAAAGAAGCCTTTTGACCTATGACACTTCTTTCTCGTGAAACCCATGTAGCAAGGTATACAAAAATAATTTATTCTCCTTTATTATATTATTTACAAAGATCATGTCATTCTGAATACCGAACCTAGTTAAACATTCTTCAATACTCCCTCTTAACTAGGGAGGTATTCATAATGGTACTTGGTCATTCTCAATCTGAAGAATTTCTCATAAGATGAATCAGATCTGCAATCCATCTGTTATAGCATCATTTCAACCTACATTGTTTTTCATTTAAGAAGGCATTGACTAACAACTCTATCTATCACTTAGTCCTAGTATTCCCTACTAGGACTATTCTCATGTTGGGTCCCCAACCCTCAAGAATATCAGTCCTCTTTCCCACTCTTATCTTGGATGCCCTATCACATCATCAAAGAGTGTCGGATGCCAGATGATTACACAATCTTCCATTCTTTCTTCCAAACTGAAGACAAGAATGTCGTGTCAAACTCTCCCTCTTAACGAGGGATGGGTTCCAAGTTTCTCTTCACTCAGAAACTTACTCGATTTCCTTTATTCATTGGAACCTCCCAGGGCTCCCACTTACCCAGGGACTCTATCATCAATACTTTATAGGGTCTTCTAGTTGATTGATGATCCAAGACTTTGATATCATCAATTTCTTCACATGTAGGGTTCATCCATCCATCAATTTCCTCCATCACGTCATTGCTTCTTTCCCGGAAATTATCCTCCTTGGCTTCACATCTAGGCCTTCCTTCATATAGCCATCTATCTTCACCTTTGCTTCAGACGGTGATTTCTCTAGATCATGAGGTACCTAGTTGTGACATCATTCACAACTCTTCTTACCATGGCCCTAAACACATACCCTGACTTTCTCTAAGAGGTTAAACACCAAAAAAAAATCACATATTACCTTTTGGTGATGGTCTTTTCGAGTAACATTTTCTTGTAGGTATCAACACGCTTCATATATGTTGACACATCCCCCAAAAATATTTGTTGTCAAGGGTCTTCATCTTTTCAGACTTCCATCAAAGTCTTCACGTCTTTCTGGGATATTTCTTGGTAAAATCTTCCTGATCCTTTGGATGTTGATTGCCTTCATCATGGTTACATATTTCGCAATCTCTTCCATCCTCATATCTTCCATTCCCAGGAGCTTTCAATCAAATTTCTTCAATTGTAGTCAACCGTCTCATACTTCATATGAGGACATATTATGTTGATTTCATCTAGTGTGACTTATGTCTTTCTACATCGTTTCAAAGGATGAGATATTTTCCCTTTTGATCATGCTCGATCCATATTACCTGCAACCATATGACATTTCATTACAATATTAAATACAAATATAAGCATACATACCTCATTTTTCATCCAGACTTCTTCCAACAGCTTTCTTGATTGAAAATATCTTCAATCCCTTGATTTGCTTGATTTCTCATGTCATCGGACCATCATCTTGTGAATTCCAAAAGTTGGATTTCTTGATGAAATGCTTGTTGCCTTCCCAGACCAGAGGATCCTTTGCTGAGGTTTCTATTAGAGAATCTTCAAGATATTGTATATCCCCATTTGGTAAATGTTTCCTTTGATCTAGATTACTTCTTCCTTTCCTTTAATTTCCAATGAGATTCCCAAGAGCTATGTCCTTCATCATTCCCAGATGAGCTCTTATTTCCATGATGCCACGATGCATCTTATTATCATGATCATATTTGTAAGAGCTTATGATAGGACCCGTTTGTGAGAGAGATACCATCTCATTCATAGTAGAGGTCTACTACTCCCTCTTCCCTTGGCCCTTTTCTTTGGCTTCCTCCACCCTTTCAAATATATGACCTCTTCTCCATAATCTTTTCATAGTACTATTATGTCTTGTCAACCTTCCGTTTCCTTTATGCACATATTTGACTCCTTTCAACTTGTCTTTCTCTATTTGGCATAGAGACCACAAAGTGTTGCATGAGGAAATTTCCATATCCCAAGGACACTTGTCATCTTTCTTATTAAGAACGTAGATGATTATTTTCTTATAATATTTTTCAAATCTCCCAAATGAGATCTCATGAAGATATTCCTTCTTTACTACATTTTAGGGATTACCTCTTATAGCATTTTATATATTTCTTGATTGTCTCCTTTCTTGCTACATAGAGATGAGAGGACTTTTAAGAGTTCCTTCTCATGAATTCGAAGGAGACTAGTTCACTGACTTCTCTTCTCGATAAGGATTCTGTCAATCCTTCTTATTCTATGCAAGTAACTTTGATGACCCATCTATCTATAGATCTCCTTGCATTCATGAAGTCATTTCAAAGAAACATGATTAATGAAAATAATTACTTGAGATGTGAACATGAAATATTCACCTTGATCATGTTGGCAATAGTTGGAGCAGTTGTATTGATGCTTCCTTCAACTGAGATCCTTGAAAGGAAGATTGCCTTCTTTGCCTTCAAGCTATCATGATTTATATATCCAACAAACTGCTGATATAATTAGGCTACATAAGAAACCTTGAAGTATGCAACATCGAATTGAAGTTTCTTGCTATGATGTAGAGAGATCCATTAGTTAGTAAAAATTCTTATTTGAGTATTGTCCATATACACTCCTATATATGCCTTTGAATCAAGTTCTCAGAATTTGATATTTTAAGACTGTGTCATTTATAGGGAAGGATTCAATCTGGGATAGTGACTATCACTGTGATGTTGTAGATGAAATTGTGGAAGGCGCCAAGACTGTTGTCATGTACCCTGAGATCTAAAGATTGTTGACATCCAAAACCCATGTTGTTGTAGACTGTTGTAAAATTCTTCCTTGACCTAGGGTTTGATGAAAATGATTCTTTAACGTAGATCTTGACATCCTTGAGATTTCTTTGATGCTTGAAACTTGATCCTTGCATGTCTCTTTTCTAACCTTTCTTTGATTGCTGAACCTACCCTCTAATACCATGTTGAAAAATCTAGGGTATTCATAAATTAGAGAGATCCTTCTTAACATGATAACAATTTGTGAAGTGTTTTACAATTTACCTTAGCTTGATCTTTGTTGCATTATTAGTGTAGGTGTTTACTTCATCAAACTGCTACCAAAAACAAAAGAGACAAGAACACAAAATATTTGGCTTTCTACCAGGCCAAAACATCTCCCTCCTGGAGAGGAAAACTCGCACAAAATTCTTCTTATAGAGATTCCAATTGACAAATACCAAGACCATGACCCTTCACACATTCTTCCACTCCAAGACCAAGCCATCAATCCTCTTCTTTGTCACTGTTGGGATCATCATGATTTCCACACGATTGAAGCCATTACTGCTACAGCACTGAGATCTTCACTGTTGTTTCTTCATCATGCAGCTGAGATCTCTTGTATTCATTGAGATCATGACCTTCAAGACCAGGATCATAACTGAGATAGGATCATGATTATACATGTGCCACTATGAGATCATTTTCATCATCATGTTGAAACTGTGATGACCCTTGTCACTCCTTCTCATTATGATGAGACTGATCTTCCTTGTCACTACTTCTTCTAATTATGCTGAGACTATGGTATTGATCCTTCTTATTATGAAGAGACTGTGATATTTCTCCTCATTGCACTGAGATTGTGAAAGTCACTAAGATTAGGATTGTGTCTTTTCTTTCACCAATAATAATAACCAATTTTATTATTGCACTGAGGTCTGCTGAGCATATGCAAGATAGTGGGATCACCAAGACACGTATATATACATCGAAACTATTAGTTGACAGGATCGAATATTCTTCACTGTAATACCGAGACTTTACTTAAGGATTAGTGAAGCCTTGAGATCATCTTCATGTCGAGACTATCTTGTTGTTCCATGCCTCTCCATCTGAAGTCCTCAGTAGCTTGCTTTCTGACATGCGAATCTCTATTTATATACCCATCTGAGGTCTCCTTCCTACTCCTATCCATATGAAATTTAGAGAGAAAATGCGAGTTTTGTCCCTTGTCTTTTGCGCAAACTCTAGCCACCTATTTATAGTGTTTTGTGCTCCAAAATGATTTGAATTGAACTTGTGAACTGACATGTCTTTTATCCAAGCTGACATGACTACAATTTATATATTTAATTTAACATTAAAGTTGAGTTGAAGAGTTTCTTATAGATTTTCTTGTAGACTTCTTGAGCTTGCTAATGGAGGATTGTTCTTGGTCTTGGAGGGCTGCTTTAGCTTGAATACATTTTACATAATCTCATGAAGAGCTTCTTCATACATGACTTGACTCTTTGACATATTAATAAAATCCCAAAGGCATCAAGAAGAAGTATTTTTACCTATGACACTTCTTGCTCATGAAACCCATGTAGCAAGGCATACAAAAATAATTTTTTCCTTTTTATTAAATTATTTACAAATATCATGTCATTATGAAGCCCAAACCTAGTTACACTTTATTCAACATGGACAAGGTCATGGAGGAGTGCAGGGACATATTCACCTTAACCACAGGGGTATGTCTACACTGTCAGGTCAAGCACTCCATTGATAGGACCCCAAGTGCACCAATGCCCAATGGACCAATCTATTGACACTCTGTTCTGGAGAATGATGAAATCAAGAGGCAGACTCAAGAGTTGTTGTAGAAAGGGAACATCATGCCAATTTCATCACCATGTGGGAGCTCAATCGTTTTGATACATAAGAAGGATGGGACCTTGAGACTCTGTGTTGACTATCGGGCATTGAACAAGATCATTGTCTAGAATATGTATCCAATCCCATATATTAATTACCTCGTGGATGAGCTCAAGGGGGCCAAATATTTCAGCCAGATTGACTTAAATTTCGAACAACACCAGCTACCAATCAAACCCTCTGATGTTTGGAATATTGCCTTCAAATCTAAGGAGGGCCTTTTCAAATGGTTGGTCATTCATTTCAGGTTGAAAAATGCCCCCGCAACCTTCATGAGGATGATGGATGACATATTGTGACCCTTCACCAACTCATTCGTGGTGGTGTATTTGGATGACATCTTGATATTTAGCTAGAGTTGGGAAGAGCACCTTTGCCATATTTGACAATCCTCTAAATTCTACGACAACATAATTTGTGTGCCAAATTTTGAGAAATGAACTTTTGGTATGACCTAGGTTTAATATTTGGGGTACATCATTGATGAGTGAGGTGTGCATGTGGACCTAGTTAAGATAAAACTCATTCAGGATTGGCGAGCCCCAACCACTCTAACGGAGCTCTATAGCTTTCTGGGTCTTGCTAATTTCTACCGCAAGTTCATGTTGGAGTTCTCTCATATCACTTGGCCTTTGAGTTAAGTCACCAAGGGTAGAGAAAAAGAAACTTCTTTTGGTCTTAAGCCCAATAGAACACATTTTTTTAGTTGAAGCATCACCTCTACTCTGCACCAGTGCTCACATCACTAGACCTGCAACAACCATTTGAGATTAACATAGTTGCCTCTGACTATGCTATTGGTGCAATTCTTATTCAACAAAGGCCATCCAGTGGCATATCACAGTGACACACTTTTAGACACAGTCCAAAAGTATCCCACCTATGACAAACAGATGCATTCCATTGTGTAGGACTGCTAAAAATGGAAGCATTACATTATGGGGAAGGAAACGATCATCTATACAGATCACCGACCCTTGTAATGCATACAGACACAAGGGAAGTTGCAGAACAATCGCCATAAAAAATGTTCCACATACCTACAATAGTTCCATTTAAACATTAAGTACAAGAATGGAAACACCAATACATTGTAGACTACCTCAGACGATCGTCGATCATGGCATTGACCACTGTGCTCGACTCTTGTGGGCACAAGACTTTGAGGTGGCTGCATCTGTACAAGAGTGATCTAGAATTTGGGAAAACATACCAGATGATCCTACAAGGCAAGCAAGTTCCAAATTTTCACCTCCGGGATACATTATTATGTCACCTGGGACACCTCTGTTTTCCTTCAAGTGAGCGTGCCAAGATTATTTGGGGGGCGCATTACAGTCAAGTCGCTAGACACTTCAGAGTAGAGAAAATAGTGGTAGTGCTACATAAGTATTTTTATTGGCCAAACCTTCGACAAGATTTTGGGAAGTACATCAAATCCTGCACTTCCTACACCATTGGCAAACTGACCATCAAGAAGTAAGGCCTATATACTCCTCTGCTTACTCGTAGTCAACCTTGGGAATCCATCTCCATATTACATGTCAGGCCTCCCTTCTACTAAGCATGGCAATGACTATGTTTTCGTGGTCGTTGAAAAATCCTCTAAGATGGCCATTATGGCAGCCTGCAAGAAGAGTATCACACTAGAATCCACTGCTAAGATCTTCTTTGAACGAGTATGGGTACACTTTGGAACCCCACAGTCCATTATCTCAGATCTAGATAGCAAGTTCTTAAGTAAATTTTGTTCAAGTCTTTGGTCGATGATGGATACCAAGCTCACTAAGTCTGTGACCTTCCAGCCCCAAATTGATGGCCAAACAAAGGTCATCAACGTGATGATAATACACATTCTACGCATGTACAACTCGAAGAATCCATGCACATGGGACGAAAGCCTCCCCTATGTCCAACCCATCTACACCAGAGCTCTCAACAGTTCAACTGGACACAACTCCCTCTCAGATGGGGTTGGGATTCGAGCCACTATGTCTCATTGATGTGTCCATACCATTTCCAGCTATGCAGGAAAATTCGACCCATGTCCAGTCCAAAGCTGATAGGGATAATAGCTTCATTGAGCACATCCAACACATCCTCCGATAGGTCCATGACATATTGGACAAAGCCAATGATAAGTACAAGCAGCAACATCATCAACATCGGGTGCCACACAAGTCCCATGTGCATGAAAAAGTTTGGCTACATTTGGAGAAGGAGCACCTCACTGGACCCCACTGTAAGATTTGGCCACTTTGATACGGGTCATACACCATCACCAAGGCTTTAGGGGACAATCCTTTCGAGCTCACCATTCCACCATTCCTTGGACTGCATCTGATGTTTAATGTGGACCACTTTCGACCATACTTTCCACCTTTATTGGACACATCTCACATTGCATAATAACTCACACCAATGGAGTTAAACCTAGACTGCATGGTACATGCCACAACTGATCAAATCATGGACATAAATATCAAGAACACTTTCCAACAAAGGATCCAACTATATTGAGTTGTTAAAGTAGGCCAACTCCTTCACCAAGGACCAGGTTCCACAAAACTTTCCTCACCTCATAGAGGCTCTACACGTAATGGGGACCATTTCTTCCTAATGAGGGAGGATTGATCCATGTGGATATTGGTGGCCACATGTATATTCCACCTAGACCTTCAGTCGGTTTCATCAATTTCCTTATTTATAGTAGCATTTACTATTTTTAGCAATTTTTTAGGTTCTAAACTTTCGGAGCAATTTTGGCCACCTAAATGATGTTATTTTGAGGTCTGTAGTGGGACTGTGCAAAATTTTATAGTACCCGGAGATATCTTTCCAACTAGGTATCGTACACATAAAACATAGATAATATTACCAAGGTACAACCCCAAGAAGTTGGCTGGCCAACTAACCCCAACGGGGCCCACAAAATCTTGGCATTCCATCTCTTAGGGTCAGGGTTTTGGTTGTTTATGGTTTTCCCTTTTTGTTCAATACTAAAAAGTCCCTTGACCCTCATTGTAACAAATTTCAGAGGCATGTAGCTGCCATATCTCTTAGCAGAGATAAGCTACCATCGCGTGAGCTAGCTTATTTCCATTATGTTTGTAATGATATTTCAGTTCTTTGGTATTAATGAAATGAAGTGTTATTTCTGTTGCATCTTTGTATTTGTGGTTATATTTGTATCTCGTTGTGTTCAAGTTTGAGTTTGGATCAATGGAAGACCAATATTTTTATTGGATGCCTCAGGGCCCACTTGCACTAGCAGGTGTTTTACACAAGATTCTGAGGCACCTGTAGAAGTTGTTAATGAAGTATGACCCCAACAAAGTTGTGAAAGCGAAGGACCATTTGAAAAAATTCTACCTAAATTTGCAAATGCTTGAGGTACATTACGATTATGTTGCATGTAGAATTTTTCCTTGTACCTTAGATGGAAGAGAACCTATATTGTACCATAGTCTTCCTCCAAACTCAATCTGGAATTCAAAGGGGTTTAATAACATCTTTCTTGAAAATATTCTTGATGACAAAACCCTTGCCATGTTGTTGAGAAAGCTGGGAAATCTTAATATGGAGCAAAAATAGAAAGTGAAATATTTTAAATAGAGGTTTAATCGTATCTTAAATAAATTTTCCATGAACATGAAACCTCATGACTCCATCACTATTGATTGCTACACATATGCCTTACTGACAAGCATCGCACAGTTCATGAAAATAATTGTGAAAGAAAATTTATCAAAAAATTATGAAGAAGCAATTGTAGTTGAAAAGGACTTGCATACATTCAAAGCCATTATTCACGATGAACCATGAAAGGACTCCAAAGACATGGGCAAAGGTCTCAGGCCTGCATAAGCAAGGCCAATGACAAGGAAGCTACCAATCTTGAGAGCTTGACCTGCACCATCAAGCCTCTATCCAATGAGTTAGTAGAGTTAAAACAATGGTCAAGCGAGACCACTATGAACAACAAGCCTCCTAAATTAAATTTTTAGAGAAGGGCTTCTAACTCCAGCAGTAGCAACAACCAGCTAGCCAAGTTTGCACAAAGCTCGAACATCGTGTTGAATGTTGAGATTAAGGGCATGTATCAATATTGTCTTTTTCATGAAGAGTACCAGTCATAAAAGACATACCCATAATGGAATCACAACATGAATGCTTTAATTTTATATATTATTGATACAATACTTTTTTATGATCATATTGAGTCAGCGGAAGAAACTTTTATAGCTTAAGAAACTACAAGCATCAGAAATGTAGTGAATACATCCAATCATGTTTACACAGTCGAAATACAAAGTGCCAAAGAACAACCATTGAATGAATCCATGACCCAACAAGAGAACAATTGATACAAGTTGAGAAGCCAAGTGTCGGTCTCTGAATGAGAATTGACAAGACAGAAATTGAAATAGCACCTGCTAAGGAAAATTACACCACTTGTCAACTCGTCCTAGAACACTTAGAGCAAGTCTGGAAACAATTTTGGAAGTAGAAGATAAAGTTACTCCACTAGATACTTTGTAAATGCATCCCATACTTGATTATTCATAGTTGAAGACATGAAGAAATCTCACGCAAACATTCCACTCTTTGAACTCAATAGGATTATGAGTGAGCGATAACTGCTTGGACACGCTCTTGAATAGACCGCCTTAGGTAATAGCGCTTCTTTGAAACAAGGATCTGGTAAGTCTTCTGGTCCCTTGGAGTTTGTGCTTAATTCTTTACCATTAGATGCTAACACACTCTACCCTCTTTTTTATTGATATTTTAAATTTTCAATTATACTGTACGTAATTGTTTAGTTGATTCTAGTGCGTCTTTAAACGTAATGCCACTATCTATAGCTAAGAAAATTAATGTAAAATGAGATAAGAAATATGCAAAGATCATTCATCTAGACAAGACTCTTTTCCATGCTATAGGTGAACTCATAATTGTGCTTATGCGCTAATCATCTAACCAACGAGTTCACTAGTGTATAAATATAGTAATTGTGGACTTCCCAGAAGAATATAATGTATTATTGAGTAGAGATTGTTCTAGAAAATTACAAGGGTATTTTTCTATAGACTAGTCACATTTATGACTTCCATATAATGGAAAAAAATAAACAAATCTGGGTAGACTCGGAGCCTTACATGAAACACATGGTCACTCCTTTCAAAGGAAAGAATGAACTAGTTGCTTTCATAGATCTTATCTTTGTAAATTGCTTCTTAGAAACCGATTTGGAGTGCTATCCTGCTTTGTCTTCCCCGGTTTCACCTGACAAGTGGAACTTCTTCCTAGTCCAACTGGTGAAAATGACATTTGTATAGTAGATGATAGTAGTAGTACTAGTGTAGGTCCTATTCCTTGTACATATGATGTTTGGACTTTGTATTTTGATAGGTTAAAGACACAGGAGGGCTCTAGAGCTGGTTTTTTTTTAGTAGACCCATGACAGAGAAAACATATGATCTCAAGCCGCTTGGAATTTGAGTGCATGAATACCATCAAATAATATGAAGCACTCATCTTGGGCTTACAGAGGGCCATTGACCTCAAAGTTGGAATTCTCAAAGCAGTAGCTGACTCGAAAATCATTGAATGACAAGTACATAATAGTATACACTATGTGTCACCTCATCTGAAAGGTTATCAACAAGAGGTATGGCATTTTATTTCTCATTTCCAAGCTTTTAATATCATATATGTTCCTAGAATGTGTAATACAGTGGTGGATGCATTAGTAAATGTTGCAGCTAGGTTGTCACCGCTTAGGGATGATTTTTCTGTTGAAATTATTTAAAAATCATCTATCCCTGATAATATTACTAATTTACATATTTTCAATGATGACTAGAAGATACAACACTTCATGGCAAACGTTGATGTATTCAAAGATGAAACTATTAGTGAAGACGAGCATGAAAGAGTGTTGCAAGGTGAAGCTCATGCGAACAAGGAAAACCCCATGTCGAAAGGCGTGGTATCACTATAAAAGTAATATGACTTGCAGAATCACTTTTGAGGGTGAGTGAATTCTAAGACCCATAGTTCAATGTTGTCGCACGAACATATAAAGCTTGGAACATAGAAAGATCTGAAGTTTTTCATTCTTGGTACTTGTGCACGCCATAAGAGAGAAAAGCCTTCATCCTCTTATTCAAGCATTATTGAGAATTTTTCACATGGACATATGAAGAGCTCAAAACTTATGATACACGAATAATCTAGCATGTTATCCCGATTAAGGAAGGGGCCAATCCTTTTCAACAAAAGTTGTGAAAGTTGCATCCGACACTTGAGGCCCTAATTTAAAAGGAGTTAAAAAAAAAATTTGGATGCTTGGATCATTTATAAGGTGTGAGATTCCACCTGGGTATCAAATATGGTCCTAGTGGTAAAGAAATCCAGGGAAATAAGCTTGTGCATTGATTTCTAAAACTTGAATCGTGCCTTGGACAAAGACAACTGCTCTGTGTCATCTATGGAATAGACACTGCAGATGGTATCGAGTTCATAGATGTTTTATTTATTTTATGGTTATTCAAGCTACAACCAAGTTTTGGTATTAGATCCTGACAGACTAAAAACTACATTCTGAACAAAGTGGGGCGTGCTCACATTTAGAAAAATGTCATTTGGGCTAGTCAATTCTAGTGCGACATTTCAACGTGCAATGGACATTGCATTTCATGTATTGATTGAATAAATCGCAGTTGTGTATCTTGATGATGTCGGTGTTTTCCAAAAGGAGACCTGACCACTTATGCCATTTGAATAAAATATTTGAGTGATGTCGGAAATATAGGATATCCCTCAATCACAAGAAGAGTATTTTTACAATTTTCGAGGGTAATCTATTGTGCCATATTATTATGAAAAGTGGGATTAAGGTATACCAGAAATGGGTAAGAGCTATTATGAAAATTATGTTCCCAGTGAATAAGAAAGCTATGCAGTCCTTCTTTGGAAATATTAAATTTTTTCGCAATTTCATCTCTGACTATGCTCATATTGTCAAACATATGCAAGAGATGGTAAGGAAGGATGCGATATATAAATGGGACAAAAGGGAAAATGATGCATTTTCCCATATCAAGCAAGCTATCACAGAAGAACCAACATTGTACAACCCATATTTGAATAAATATTTTCTGATCTATACATTCACTTATATTTCTCTTATTGTTGTGCTCACACAAAAGGATGTTAAAAAAATGAGTGGTCAATATCTTTCATGAGTGCCAACCTAAAAGGACTCGAACTTAACAATCTTGCCATTGATAAACAAGTGTATGTAGTCTACAAGGCGATGAATCACTTTCGACCCTATCTTTTAAGATTAACTCACGAGTTCGATTCAGAGTTCAACAAGTTCACACTATTAAGGGCCATGGTCTGTGTCGGCTAACAACAAAATAAGTTGATGCGAAATATGAAGATTCATCTGGATGGGAGTAGGAAATCATGATGTATAATGTTGAGTGAGCTTCGCCCACTACCATCCCAAAATCTTAGTATGTTGATGTGTGTCAGTATCTTGAGCATGACACATTACCCTCTCACTTATCTGGATAGAAAAAGAGGGAACTTATATTAAAATAATTATCTTATCAGATGGTGTAAGGGGTGCTTTTTAGAAAGCACCATAATGGAGGATTACTCAGATGCTTGGAAGCGCACAATTCAAAGAGAGTATTGCATGATCTCCACAACGAGCTAGCTAAGGGACACTTTTTGGGTGACACAACTATGCACAAAGTCATGCAGGCAGTGTTTATTGGCCCATATTAATCAAATATTCTCACGCTTATGCCCAAAAGTGTCTGGTCTGTTAGAAGTGTGTCGACCGAAGTAAGAAGTAAGCACCCCTATTGCAGCCTATTGCAGTGGAAGAACCATTTTAACAATGGGGCCTAGATGTTATTGATGATATTTTTCTACACTCATAAAAGCAACACCGCTACATTCTCACTACCACAGACTACTTCACGCGGTGGGAAGAAGTAGTTCCTGTAGAATTCCTGTAGAAACTCTAATAGATCTATAATTCTAGTTAAATTAAACACAAGTAATTTGCTGGCAGTCAAGAGAGGAGAGAAAGAATTTGCTCCATAAGATAAATGTATTAAATTAATGAACAATAGTAATACATGAGCAACCAAACCTCTAATCCCAAAGGGAGGTGGTTATATAGAAATTGTTGAATCTAGAAAACTAGGAAAAAACTAGTAAAAAAACTAGAAAAGCCTAAGAAAAGATAAAGGGAGGCCTAAAATAGCAACAATGACTCAGGACAACCTATGCCAACTATCAGCCATGAGGAAATCATGAGGAGGGGTGCATTTCCCAAGGAAGGCAACATTAAAACATGCTAAAATGGTCTGGGGGACCAAATCCCTTGATTTAAGGGGGGATATTCATGTGGGGTGATAATCCTCAAATAACTCAAGTGGATGAGGTGTGGTTAGGTGTGAACATGCACTTAGATGTCTAAATAGTTTAGGAAAGTGGTTGGACCAATATTTCCATAATATTATGCCTTTAAAGGCAAAAAACAAGGGGAAGTTGGTCCACCGAGCTAGTTTACCAAAAACCAAGTGTGAACATGATTTTTAGTGCATGTGGCTAAATCAAGGATACTTAGGCTAAAAAATAAATGTAGATGTTAGGATTATGTTCCAACACCCCCCCTTCATCCTATATCACTTATCTAAACTGAGTCCTGGCCAAGATGCCATGTTAGGTACTCAGGTATAATAAATAAAAGATCCTCTTAAAATGAAGAAAGAGGGAAAACCTCGTTGGAACCCCACCCCTCCCTCCCCCCCCCCCCCACCAAAAAAAAAAGAGGAAAAAATGGAAAAGTGGCCAAAAGGGCCTACTCAGCTATCTCCAATACTCCAAGCATAGCTCTAAGTTCTGAAAATTTCTTTTTAGTGAAGGACTTGGTGAAGATGTCTGCAACCTGCTACTCAGTGGGGCATTACTGCAGTGATATGACTTGGTTACGGATCAGCTCGCGGATGTAATGCATGTGAATCTCGATGTGCTTGGTCCTCTACCTATGAACTGGATCAATATATATTTGAATGGACCCCTTATTGTCACAAAATAGGACAGTCAGAAGTGGATAGTGAATACCAAACTTGGAGAGAAGCTCGTGTAACCAAACAACCTGTGTAGCTGCATTCATTGCACCTCTATACTCTGCCTTAGTTGTAGATAATGCAATCATGGATTGCTTCTTGCTAGACCAGAAAAACGGCCCTAAACCAAAGCTGAAAACATAACCATAGGTGGACTTGCAGTCTATACCATTGCTAGCCCAATCAAAATCTATGTACCCAATCAGTGAAAGTGGGAAATCTGCAGCATAAAAGATACCAAAACTGAAAGTACCTTTCACATATCTAAGGATTCTCTTTGTAGCTTTCCAGTGAAGCTCATGGGGCTCCTGCATATATCTGGAACAAACTCCTACTGCAAAATATGTATCTGGCCGGGTGTGAGTAAGATACAACAAACTCCCAACCAATTGTCGATACAGTGTACTATCCACCAAAGGTGTAGTACCCGCATCCTCAAATCTAATCCCCAAAAGAAAGGGAGATGTTGTTGGCTTGCATTCTATCATCTGAAAGTGGATTTATTACATACTTAGACTATACCATCTTGGTCCCTGAAGTAGATTGAGAAACTTCAAGACCAAGAAAGTAGTGCAACAATCCCAAATCTGTCATGGAAAATCAATCATGCAATGTTGATTTTGCCGAATCAATCACTGAGGTAAGGCTCCATGTCATTAGTAAATCATCTACATAAAGTAATATCAGTAAAAGGGAATCATCATGTTGTAGAAAATAAACATTCGGATCAGATTTGCATCGAATGAATCCAATGAAAAGCAGGAAAGAATCCATCTTTGCATACCAGGCTCTGGGAGCTTGTTTTAGGCCATACAAAGATTTCTTTAATCTACAAACGAGGGAAGGGTTTTGAATGTATCCCTATGGCTACTCCATATATATCTCCTCCTTGAGATTTCCATGAAGAAATGCACTCTTCACATCCATGTGATGAACTTCCCATCTGCGAGAAGCAGTAATGGCTAAAACTAGTCGAATGGAGTCCATTTTTGCAACAGGTGCAAATGTCTATGTGTAGTCTACGACATGTACCTGTGAGTATCCTTTTGCAACAAGTCAAGCTTTGTACTTTTTTATCTCACCATTTGCAGCAATCTTTGTTTGATAGATCCATCAGCATCGAACAAGATTTCTTCCTTTCGGAAGTGGAACCAAGTCCCATGTGTTGTTTTCCATGAGAGCAGAGTACTCTTCATCCATGGCAGCCTCCCAAAGTGGGTTTCTAGTAGCCTGAGAGTGTAACTGTGGATCTGAAACAAGTTTCATATAGAAATGTATGTGAATTAATGGTTCGGTGGCATCTAGGGCTTGAGGAGCCCTAAACAAACGTGATCTAGTCCTTCTCGCATATGCAAGATCACCGATTAGTTCACCTGCATCTTGCAGGGTTTTCTCTGCTCAATTTGGCAGCTGAGTTGGAGCAGCCATGACCTGCTCCTCATCCTATGAATCAAACCTAATAGGATTCTCTGATGGCTACTCTGAAGTGCTCCAAGAAGTTTCAGACTCCTCCTCGTCAGTGGCAACAAGCAGTTCCTTGGCAAGGTCTGCTGAAAAATCATGTAGTGATTCTTCTTCAAACTTCACACTTCAAGCTACAAGGAAATTTTCAGTGTGAGAGTCCAGCAATCTATATCCTTTGACACTGTCAGGATATCCAACAAGGATACATTCAACACTTTGAGGCTCCAAATGCTTCCTCTTATCTGTCAAAATGTGAGCCCATGCTCGTGAACCAAAAATGTGAAAGTGCGACACTTTTGGTTTCTTACTGGTCCAACATTCAAATGGAGTGGTTCCTTTGAGTGTTTTGTGAGGAATGCAGTTCTAAATGTATATTTCGCAATTACTAGCTTCAACCCATAGCTTAGGAGCTAATTATTTGGACTGTAGCATACAATTGGCCATCTCTTTTAATGACTGGTTTTTCCTCTCTGTGAAACCATTATGTTGTGGTGTATATGGCACTGTGTGTTGTAGATGTATTCCTGCATCAATACAAAGTTGCTGCACATATTTGTTGACATACTCACCCCCATTATCAGTACGGAGTATCTTAATCTTACACCCAAGCTCATTCTCAGCAAGTGCTTTAAATTCTATAAGGCATTCAAATACTTCCGATTTTAATTTAAGAAAAAATACCCAAGTAAAGCGAGAGAAATCATCTATGAAGGTGAGTACATATCGAGCCTTACTGATTGAAGGCTGTGGGAATGGGCCCATGGTGGCACTGTGAATCAGCCCAAGAGGTGAAGAAGCTCTCTGTGCCTTCCCTTTGCCAAACTTTTGCTCTGGATTCTTGCCAAGAATGCATCCTTGACATACATCACTTGTGAATTTAACAGCGGGCAATCCTTCTACCATGTTTTCCTTACTAAGTTGATGCAAGTACTTATAGTTTAGATGGTCAAATATTTCATGCCATAACCTGCCTATATCACTACATTGTGACATAAATACAGTGCTAATAGATTTAGGAACAAAGTGGGAGAATAAATACAAACGAGAACTGTGATCTGCAATTCCATGTGCAAGTTTTGAGCTCGTGGAAATGTCGGTAATCACTGTGGAGTCCAGAGTGAACTCCACCTTCCTTCTAGAGTCAGAATGAGTGATCTGATATATCGAGAGAATATTTATAGACAGTGAGGGATCATGAAGAACATTTGTAAAGCAGCCCCCTTCAAGGTCTATAATTCCTTCTCCACACACCTTTGCGAGTGTGGCATCTCCCTAGTAAATTGGGGATTTGGTGCTTTCTTCGATGGAGGAAATTCATCTTTTGATGCAACCATATGGTTTGATGCACCTGAATCAAGGATCCAAGTTGATGGAGTGGATGTGACAGCCATTAAATCATAACCATCTTGTGCTCTCTCTCTCTCATCTCCCGTTCTGTTATCATCCTTCTTCTTTGCATTCTTGGGCACGGTGAGATTGTGTTGCTGCAATTGCTTAGCCATCTCATCGATTGTTTTCCTCATGAAATTTTCTTCGGATGAAAACCTTTGGAATAGTAGCTGCAAAGTGTTCTTTCCTTCTTCTTCTTACCCTTAGGTAAAGAAGAGATCTCTGAGGATTGTACGGGTCTCTCCTTCTTTGATTCATTAAATTTACCCTTCCCTTTTTGCTTGTCTCTTCCACTACTCTTTGGAGCATCAGTAGCTGCAAGTGCTTGGTTCTTTGAACACTTGATGGCACCCATTTGGAATAACTTAGCTTGCTATTGAGTTAATGCTGCAATGAAGTCATTCAATGGAGGCATTTTCCATTTTTCCTGAGTCAATTTAGATGCTTGAAAAGACAATACAAGTACAGAATATTCAAGGCCTAATTTCGAGAAAATCAAAAGGATGAGTTGATCTTCCTCTTTCTTGACTCCACATGCATCAAGTTCAATGAGGAGGGATTTAAAATTGGTGAAGTATTCTTGCAGGTTGTTAAAATGAGTTGTATTGAGGGATATGAGTTCATTCTCCAGTTGATGCACTCTCATTTCATCTTTCTTGCCAAATAGTCCTTCCAATGTGGTCCAAACCGCATCAGGAGTAGTGACTCCGCTGACCTGAAAGAGGAGTTTTCTGGAAATTGATAGGCATATCATCCCAATTGCTTCATCTAATTTATTGAAATACTTGATCTTCTCTGCTGTAGAAGTTGGTTCAGTCTTCGTTCCCATTGTTACGTTGTAAAGCCCTTTGCTTCAGAGGAGCAGAGTGATCTTTGTCTTCCATTCGAAGTAATTGAAAGGATTTAGAATGAGTTTTTTGGGCTGAGAGAGATGATCCATTTCTGCTTGCTGCGCCTCCTGATGATCTATACCTGCAAATAAAACTGTGTACAATCCGCTAGATTCGAACTAGCTCTAATATCATATAGAATTCCTACAGAAACTCCGATAGATCTAGAATTCTAGTTAAACTAAACACAAGTAATTTGTTGATATTCAAGAGAGGAGAGAAAGAATTTGCTCCACAAAATCAATGTATTAAATTAATGAACAATATTAATACATGAGCAACTAAACCTTAATCCGAAAGAGAGGCAGTTATATAGAAATTGTCGAATGTAGAAAACTAGGAAAAAACTAGTAAAACAACTAGAAAACGCCAATAAAAGCTAAAGGGAGGCCTAAAATAGAAACAATGACTCAAGACAACCTATGCCAACTATCAGCCACAAGGAAATCATGAGGAGGGATGCATTTTCCAAGGAAGGCAACTTTAAAACATGCTAAAATGGTCTGGGGGACCAAATTCCTTGATTTAAGGGGGAATCTTCATGTGGGGCGACAATCCTCAAATAAATCAAGTGGATGAGGTGTGGTTAGGTGTGAACATGCACTTAGATGTCTAAATGGTTTAGAAAATTGGTTGGACCAATATTTCCATAGTATTAAGTCTTTAAAGGCAAAAAACAAGGGAAAGTTGGTCCACCAAGCTAGTTTACCAAAAACCAAGTGTGAACATGATTTTTAGTGCATGTGGCTAAGTCAAGGATACTTAGACTAAAAAATAAATGTAGATGTTAGGATTATATTCCAACAGTTCCACTAAAGCCATTGAATGATCAAGAAGTCATCAAATTCCTTAACCTAAATATCATTTCTAGGTTCAATGTTTCGACTTCACTTGTTTTTGACAATGAAACAGACTTTTCATCATTAAAATTATATGATTTTGCATTGGAAAATGGAATTGTATTGAAACATTCAACTAATTATTATCAATGGGTAAATGGTCTTGCGAAGTCTACAAATAAGAACCTCATTCATATCATTAAGAATACCATTTTATCTGAACAAAGGAACTGACACTCTGTTTTGGTGAATGCCTTATGGGTTGACCGAGTCATGCCAAAACCTTGTCTAAATACATCTCCCTACTTCCTGGTGTATGGAAAAGAATCCATCCTACCCCCGAACATCTATTTTCCTGCCCTTAAAATTTCACAAGAATCCCAAGGCAAGCCTTCCTTATTGGTTCAGAGTAAGATAGCTACCCTTCGCAAGCTGCAAGAAGAAAGGCAGAAAGAAAAAGATTTTTTTTTTTTCCTTCACTAGAGTCGTATCAAGAGGTGGTTCAAAAAGAAATTTGTAGGGAAAAACAAATTCAATGTGGGTGACCTAGTGTTGATGTGGGACAAAGCCCATGAAGACAAAGGAAAACACACTAAGTTCCAATCCTTGTGGATCAGACCATTCATAATACACGAAAAGCTTGGCCAACAGACATATCGACTTCAATCACTAAATGACAAGATTGAATCTTCTCGTACATTGTTTTTTTCTTGTCTTATTGTTTGTTTGATCTTTCATTTTGTTTTTGTTTGTGTAAATAAGTGTCGTGTGTGAATTTTTTTATGGCTTCTTTGTGAGTAGCTGAGTTAAAAATAATCTTGTGAAACTAAAACATTTGGCTAACCTCCAGTCCTCCTTTGTGTTGGTTGCATTTTTTGGTAGATAAAGTTATGACGGAAAATACGATCCATCCATAAGGAGAGTTTATGTCAAACCATGATACCTACTCTAGAAGCCTTATGCCCACACTCGATTCTTTATGCTTCAGTGCTTTCACGCTTATCCAATCAGTGGAGGAGGAAAAGAGGAAAATTCTAAATGAGAAAACCTAAATCAAAGGTCTTTATATGCTTCTATGAAGGAACAACCTCTCTTGCTCTCAATAAGTCAAAATCCCTCTTCCGCCCATAAAATGAATAAGTGCATATGCACAGTCTTATTTAAATATATAAATAAATGCAAAAGAAGAAAAAGGTTTCCTACGTAGAGAGTTGAAGCAAACAACTTCATCGGTTTCTATCTAGGCTCAATGGCAACGAAGCAATGCTTGTGTTCCTTTAGTGACTCATCAGGGTATTGTCCACACCTGTTCGCTACGGAGAAACACCAAAGCTGAAAAACTATACTCTGAAAATCTAAAGCTCATAAACTAAACTACCCTTTCTAATTCGAAACATTGCGATATTTTTGAATCTTATGTTTTTGTTTGACCAAGTAGGTGAAAAGGGGACCAAAGTGATCTGCACGGGGCAAGTGGGGAGACCAAAGTAATCTGTAGAATCTATACTTGATAAATGACTAAGTTCTTGCATAGAAAAGTCAACTACGACAAAGAAGTTGGAATTCAACTAGTGTGTTGCCAAGTATTTTCGCTACTACAACGCCCTCCAAAATTTTGGCGTACACCAAATTTTAGAGCCAACCTTGGTCTTGTCTATTATTGTCGCAAACACTACAAATTATCACATGTGTTTTCTCTAAGTGTTTTGGTCCCTTTTGCAAGAAAAGAAAAATCTTGTCTTTTCACATGATTAAGTGTCACACGATGTATATAAGATTGGTTTTGGTGGTTTCAACGGGTAACCTTTGTGCAAATGAGTTGATCTTACCATATAAACACATGTCGCACTCATTTCTAAAGTTATGAGTATTGTCGTGCAAGTGTCATCATGGTCATCACAAAGTGTATCTTTAGTGTCGCACTTGTCGTAAGTCATCGCAAAGATGTTGCACTAAAGGAAATATGTTGTTCATGTGCATTGGATGATCTATATTGTTATGTCGTCAAGTGTTCCAAGTGTGTGATCATAGTCAAGTCTTATCACTATTCACATCAGCTTTATCAATCCCACACTTAACCAAATTCAGAAAACTTTCCAGGAACATAGCCTCACCCTACCCTCCTAAACTATGCATTTCACAGTCCCAACCCTCTAGTTGCAACCCTACCTCTTGACGCTGCACAATTGCAGTTCTTTCCTCTCAAGACTGCGCACTGCGTAGTCTCAATGCCCAAGCTTGGACCCTGGCCTCAAAAACTACGCAATTTAGGACTCCATCATGGCCTCAACTATGCATTGTGCAGTGTCAAACCTCAAGCCTTGTCCTTGAGATGCACAATTGCGCAGTCACCCACCCTCCTCTTCCTTCCAGAACTGTGTAATAGGGTGGGCCATTGCTCAACCCCTTAGCCTAGCTCACTCAGCTCTCAAACTGCACAATCTTCTTCCTTAGTCCAGCCTGAATTACACATTGCGCTCTCTCAAGGCTCAAGCTTTACCCCTGAGTGTCTGAGCTGCGCAATCGCGTAGTCACTGAGCCTCTCCCTCATCTTGACACATGGTTCTGACTCAATCAACGAATCAACATGCAACACCTTAGACTAGGGGTTTATCAAACTGATGTCATCTTGTCATGAGTGAATTGCAGATGCAGGTACTCTATCATACCATGACAGGATGATGAAGAATGAGATGAAGAAGGAGAACATGCAATAAGACATCTTTGTAGATGATTACCCAAATTGATCAATCAAAACAAAGCAACGAGACACCAGTTTGTGACCACAGCTCAAGACTATATCACTTAAGACTCCTTACCTCTAAGCCATATGGAGGTGGACAAAAGAGCATACGCAAGAAGACACATAACAAGAAGCAACAAGAATGGCTTGGCATTGCCGTGTCATCATGTAGTCCAAGTCAACAGTGTCATATCATGAGTCATCATATGCCACATCATTCTTCTGGATTATGTAATTATTTATTTGAAAATATATTGTAAAGTGGAAGTCCAAAAGACAAATATAGAATATGAAGAGTCATGTAAAGTTGAAAAGCCATAGGGAGTCAAATAGTCATGGGGGTAGTCAAAGAGTCATAAGGGAGGTGAAACATCACCCCATTGGTTATATATACACCCTCATTGTATGAGAAAATGACTTTTCACTTTGGCTCCTCCCGCAAGGCATCAAAGGGACAAGCTAGTTCTTTTGGGAAGCAAGTAGTGGTTCCAACGCTCCACTATTGGAACTAGTGATGTTCGTTGTATACATGTGTCCATGAACTTTTACTTAATGTATGAAGCCTAATGGCCAGCATGCTCTTCATGCATGGATTATGAATATTTGTAAGATTGTTCTGTGAATGTTTGTAATTCATGTTTGTTTTCACCTGTACTAAAGTAATTGAACTATTTCGGTTATCTTAGTACTTAGCATATTGAGAATGTGTTGTAATGGTTGCAAAATTTGCTGCATCTTTGTGGACTATTCCACTGGATGTTAGATGGATCCTTCTTCTTTTCATGTGTTTCTACTAGAGTGGTACTATTACCTCTCTCTTAGAGATTCACTTTCTTTTCCCTCCAGAGTAGAAGAACCTTGACACACCTACAATTGAACACTCACCTTGCACACTCACTTGTTTTTCGAAGTTACATGTGCATTCCTCTCTCTTGTTGATAGTTAGAACCAATGCAAATCTTTAAGAAAACGACAACTAGGCTGTATTCTATATTAGGTTCCTATTCCAAATAGTGTGAGGTCTAGTTGAGACCACATATCGAGGAGACCCCATGAATGTTGGCAAATCGAGATTAGAAATATTTTCAAAATATTTTGAAATCTAAAGTAAAAAACATTTAAACCTAATTTGATCACAAATTTTGAGATATTTCAAAAATCTAACAAGCGCAAACTCATATTGATAGTCCATCACTATCACTCAGATTGCAGATTCCGTTGCTGTCAATGAAGATGCGAAAGTCGTAGTCCATTCCCTTGTGACGAGCGAAGGAAAAGGGATGCCAGGTCATTGTCCAATTGCGGTGAGACCATCGCCGAATTCCAATATGTTTAAAAATGCGTAAATGAGAAGATTGAGTTTGATTTCTTACGTTCGTTTTTCAAATTTCGTAAGATTCAAAGATACCAAACAAATTCTTATTGTTATTTTATTTTCATTCCAATCCACAGAATGGAATTTCAGATTTGAATTTAGATAAATGTTGCCTTTAACTTTTGATAAATTTTGTTTCGTTAGAACCCGTGTGGAGTTGTTAATTGACTCTGGTACGCCTGCAGGCTAAATAAATTTTTAATGGCCCACAGGGCGGGTGTGGGTGGGGTCCGTGGATGCAAGCCCGGGTAAGATTAGCCTAGGCGTACGTGAATTTTTTGAATTGCAACTCACTATAAATACTTCCTTGCCCAAGATTTCCTATATCCCGAAGTCAACTAAATTATATTTTAATTAAAAGTCGACGATTTTAACTTATATCTAAAATATTTAATATTACAATATTAAAATTAGATATAAATATAATAATTTAAAATAAATTTTATTAACTATAATTATTATAATTTTAAACCATAATATTGTAATCGATATGTCTTAAAAATGTTCCCACGTTTTTTTTTTTTTTTTTAAATTTATCCTAGGTTTTTGTGTATTTTGAAAGTTAAATAAATTATCTTTTAATTAAATCAACACTTCAACGATTTTTTTATAGAATTTTTTAATATTATATAATAAAATAATAATATTAAATATACTAACTTAAAATATAAATTTGTACATTATATTTATTATAATATTAAGTTATTATTCAATCTACATTTTTTATTGTATTCCCTATATTGGAGAAACAGGTAGGTCTATTAAGCAAAGAATCAATGAACATGTTGTAGATATTAGACACAATCACTCTCGCTCATCAACCTTAGCAAAACATGCTGAGAAATTGAAACATCGTGTTTTCATTGAGAATCCAAAGTCATTGCTAGGGTTGATCACTTCCACCACAGGAAGCTTAGAGAAGCGATTGAGATTGAGAAACATTCCAGAAATCTCAATAGGGATGATGGTTGGAAATTGAGTAAAAGTTGGATTTCGGCTCTCTCATCATGACTCTTCCTCCCTTTCTTCTCCTTTCTCCTCTTTATTTCTATTTGATTCCTATTTTTTTTTTTTTTAAGATCTCTTAATTTTGTTTGTTTATTGTATTATTTTTTGAGCATTTATTCTTATTTGTTTAGCAATTGCTCTTTTGTATAGACATTAATTATTTTTTGTTTCCCCTCTTGACTATTCACTACCAACTATATTTTTAATTTATTATAAGTTAGGTAATATATATTATCCTTGTTTGGGATCAATAAGATGTTTATTTATTTTTATTTCTTTATTTATTTTTTAATAAATTATTAATTTTTCTTGTAATATCCAACATAGCTATTTAATGGAATAGGTCCAACCCATAATAGATAATATAATTTAACATAATTATTAAATTCATGAAATATTTTAAAATTTATTTATTCCTAAAAGTTAGTTTTTAACTAAATTCATAATATTTTAATATTTTAATAGAGAATCTCTTTATTAGAAAAAATTAAATAATATTTTTCTTACCTTATTAACTAATTTACCATCGGCTAATTTTTAATAGATAACTCTTGGCAATGATGCATCCATGCTATTTATTCCTACAGATCGATTGATTTCTCACCTTGTCTTGAGGATAAACCACATTACTTGGTTTGAAACGTCAACCAAATCCTAATAATTGGATTCACCTAGAAAACATATTTCTACATTATAGATAAAAAAAATGTTACATCTAACATTGATAATTGTATCTTAAAACATATGTCTCATCAAACATAAAATTTATTTTCTCATTTATAAAATCGAAAGGAAAAAATGGATTTAGGATTCACCATTCTCTTTACCATCGAATGGACCTATATCCTCCAAATTTAAAACTAGATCATAGTTTGGGGCTCAATTGTTATGGAAAAGAAACCAGACATAAGGTGCTCGCCTAATAACAAAAAAAGTGGAATAGTTGATTAATATCGTAATTTAGCATGTAGCTTGCCCCATTAGTATCAAATTTCAAATCTATAAATATGCTTTACGAAAGGGGCTTCATCGAACACTCCCTTTATTCCCTTAGCATAGGACGAGGAATAAATTAACTACCACAATGAGCTATAACCAAATTAAATAATATTATGTATATAAATGTCATAAAAGATGGTTTAAAGCATGTGTCTAAAGTCGAATCTAGTTCAATGTTTAGACTCATCTAATATGGATAGAGTTTTATTCTACAAATTTATAAATTAAATTATCAAACACTCTTTATAACTTAACAATTTGAAAATCAAGCAATAAATTTTGATTAACCATATAAGATGGAAATAAATAAAAAGTATAACAAAACACACTAGACCACCACACTAAAACAAGCGTGGAGAGTCTCAAATATTCGAATCATATCAAGCTGAAAGTCATAAAATGATAAACACACACATTGGTCACATTGAAAAAACCACAAAAGCTTAGCAATAGCATTATGATGTCGAAACTTTGGAAAAAATAGAATAAAGACAAAAAAAAAAAAAAAAAAAAAGCATAAAATGATAAACACACACATTGAAAAAACCACAAAAGCTTAGCAATAGCATTATGATGTCGAAAGCTTGGAAAAAATAGAACAAAGACAAAAAAAAAATAGAATAAAGATAAGATAATTGGAAAAAATACTGGGTACATTTTTTTAATACATATCGATTATAATAATACAGTGTGAGTGAGCTTAATGGTTAAGAGCATGTGTTTCCTCCTAAGAGGTTATAGGTTCAAAATCAAGGGGGTAGAGTATGTATGCTTTCGTAGACTTAGCAGTGAAATCGCTGCGTGGAGGTGGGTCTCTTGTCCCACAAACAAGGGAGTCTCATACACAAATTTGGTGTCTGACTTGACCATGACCTTGAAAATAGATTCATATTATTATTATTATGATTATAATATATCTTATTTAGGTAGGGAACGATAAAAAACAATACAAGACATAATTAAAAGGAGTGTAAGATTGTGATTTTATTGTAAAGACACAATACAATAAATGATGTAGATTGAATGATAGCTTAATATTATAATAAATATAATGTACAAATTTATATTTTAAGTTAGTATATTTAATATTATATTTATTATATAATATTAAAAAATTCTATAAAAAATTGTTGGAGTTGTTGATTAATTAAAAGATAATTTATTTAACTTTCAAAAATAAAGACAAAAACCTAGAATAAATTAAAAAAAGCGTGGCACAATTTTTAAAGACATATCGATTACAATATTCAGTGTTTAGGTATGGTTTAAATTTATAATAATTATAGTTAATAAATTTATTTTTAAAGTATTATATTTAATATCTAATTTTAATATTTTAATATTAAAATATTATAAGATTTAAGTTAAAATTGTCGACTTTTTAATTAAAATATAATTTAGTTGACTTCGGAAAATAGGAAATCTCGGGCAAGGAAGTATTTGTAGTGAGTTGCAATTCAAAAAATTCGCGTACGCCTAGGCTAATCTTACTCGAGCTTGCATCCACGGACCACACCCACACCTGCACTGTGGGCCATTAAAAATTTATTTAGCCTGCAGGCGTGCCAGAGTCAAATATCAACTCCACACGGGTTCCAACGAAACAGATCAGGAAAATTCATCAAAAGTTAAAGGCAACAATTATCTAAATTCAAATCTGAAATTCCATTCTTTGGATTGGAATGAAAATAAAATAACAATAAGAATTTGTTTGGTATCTTTGAATCTTACGAAATTTGAAAAACGAACGTAAGAACTCAAACTCAATCTTGTCATTTACGCATTTTTAAGCATATTGGAATTCGGCGAGACATGGTCTCCCCGCAATTGGACAATGACCTGACATCCCTTTTCCTTTGCTCGTCACATGGGAATGGACTACGACTTTACCATCTTCAATGACAGCAACGGAATCTGCAATCTGAGTGATAGTGATGGACTATCAATATGAGGTTGTGCTGGTTAGATTTTTGAAATATCTCAAAATTTGATTTAGGTTTAAATGTTTTCTAGTTTAGATTTCAAAATATTTTGAAAGTATTTTTATTTTGGGCTTGTCAACATTTATGGGTCTCCTCGATATGTGGTCTCAATTAGACCTCACATTGTTTGGAATGGGAACCCCATCTAGAATACGGCTTAGTTGTCTTTTCCTTAAAGATTTGCATTGGTTCTAACTATTAGCAAGAGAGAGGAATGCACATGTACCTTCAAAAAACATGTGAGTGTGCAAGGTGAGTGTTCAATTGCAGGCGTGTCAAAGTTCTTCTCCTCTGGAGGGAAAAGAAAGTGAATCTCTAAGAGAGAGGTAATAGTACAACTCTAGTAGAAACACATGAAAACAAGAAGGATCCATCTAACATCCAGTGGAATAGTCCACAAAGATGCGGCAAATTTGGCAACCATTACAACACATTCTCAATATGCTAAGTACTAAAATAGGATCAGTGCGAATAGTTTTAACTTTTGGCACTTTGTAAGCCCTATGATAGGCCTTGGGGCCTTGGGATCTTCTCAAGGTTTTTAAAAATAATGGGTATAGCGGATCCCAAGGCCTCAAGGCCTTTCATAGGGCTTGCAAAGTGCCAAGAGTTAAACCTGCTCGCATTGATCCTATCTCTAAGGTTCATCTCGCGTATATCCAAGGAACCATGGATAGGATTGTCCATATCCTTAGAAAGATTAATGTCTCTTCTTCATTCAAACCTTTCAGTTCCATTAAAATTTTTCTTAGATCTATTAAGGACCCCATTGACACTAAGGACACGAAGGGAGTCAACCTTGTTCCTTGCTCATGTGGTATTCTCTATATTGGAGAAACAAGTAGGTCTATTAAGCAAAGAATCAATGAACATGATGTAGATATTAGACACAATCACTCTCACTCATCAGCTCTAGCAGAACATGAGGAGAAACTGAAACACCATGTTTGCATTGAAGAATCCAAAGTCATTGCTAGTGTTGATCACTTTCACCACATTAAGCTTAGAGAAGCAATTGAGATTGAGAGGCATCCCAGAAATCTCAATAAGGATGATGGTTGGAAATTGAATAAGAGCTGGATTCTGGCTCTCTCGTCATGATTCTTTCTCCCTTTCTTCTACATTATCCTCTTTATTTCTATTTGATTCTTAGAATTATTATTATTATTTTAATATCCCTTAAATTTGTTTGTTTATTATATTATTTTTTTAGAGCATTTATTCTTATTTTTTTAGCATTTTTTTTGGTATAGACATTAATTATTTTATGTTTCCCCTCTTGAATATTCACCACCACCATATATTTAAATTTATTTAGTTAATTATATTCTCCTTTGTTTTGGAACATAAGATGCTTATTTTATTTATTATTTTTTTAATAAATTATAATTTTCTTGTATAAGTCAACACAGTTATTTTAATGGAATAGGTCCGCCCATACCAAACAATATTATATAAATAATGATTAAATTCATTGAAATAGAATAATTTAGATTTATTTATTCCTAACAGCCAGTTTTTAACTAAATTCATAAATTTTTAATATTTTAACAGACAATCTCCTTACATTTTTTTTTTTAAATAATATTGTCCCCAATTCATCGTATATATCTTTTGATCATATAGGGTGCTCGGAAATGGTCGAAATAGTGAAATAGGAGGATCGCTATGACTATAGCCCTTGGAAAGTCTTCTAAAGAATTTTCTTATCTTATTAACTAATTTACCATCGGCTAATTTTTAACAACTAACTCTTGGCAATGATGTATCCATGCCAATTATTCCTACAGATCGATTGATTTCTCACCTTGCCCTCAGGATGAACCACATTAGTTGGTTCAAAACGTCAACCAAATCCTAATAATGTGATAATAAGAAGAAGAATAGCATGGTCACTGATTTGAAAAACTAAGTTGAAAGCGGCTCAGACGTGGATGAGAAGATCTAATGTATGTTAGTTTAGAAGGAGGTGAATTTGAGTATCCTTCAATAATAGGAAGAGAAAGAAATGACCAAACTATTCCATAAAAAGATATAGGTCAAGAAGACCAATATTGATTCTGTATTTGACTCAGGAACATAGGCGAATCTCATTGCAGCAGAGTCAAGGAGTTGGGGCTAGAAGTTCATGATCATCCGAGCTCATATCTATATGTATGGGTAAATAAGGATGTAGAGCTAAAGGTAACAAAACAATGCAAAATTAGATTTTCCATTTGTGCTAATTTTATTGATGAAGTGCTACTAGATGTGGTTCCCCTTGACGTATCTAGATTCTTATTTAGGAGTCTGTACATGTATATACAAGATGAAATATTTATGTGGAGAGCTAACCAGTGTCATCTCATCAAGGATGGAAACATGATGATCATCAATGCGCATAAAGGAAGCTCAAAATTTTCACTGGTATGTGCCAACCAAGCCAAGAAATTGATCATTTCTAGTAAGAAGTATGTTTTATTATTTTTAAGAAAAGAATAATCTATAGAAGAGTAAGAAACAGGTGAGACATCCCTAGAGGGGTGTACTAGGAAGCAGAAACAACAACTAGAAGAGTTTCTACATTCATACAAGGGTGTGTCTTGAGAGCCTAAATGGTTACCACCTAAGAAGGAAGTGGACCATGAGATACAACTATTGTCAAACTCCCCATCACCAAACATTGGGATGTATAGGTAGCCTATTATAGAAGCAAGTGAGGTGAAGAAACAATTGCAATAACTACTAGAATAGAGCTTCATTCAACCAAGTACATCAACGTGTGGGTCACCCATCATCATTGTGACAAACAAGGAAGGGAATTTGTAGATGTGTATAGATTATAATGCATTGAACAAAATCATGTTCAAGAACAAGTACCCCTTGCCTAGGATAAATGATATGTTCGATCAACTGCAACAAGAAAAATACTTCACCAATTTGGACTTATAGTCTAGATATCACTAGGTTCATGTTAAAGAAGAAGATACCTAGAACACCACCTTAAAAACTAGTAAAGGTTTATATGAGTGGTTAGTCATGCCATTTGGCCTATGTAATGCACCAAATACATTTATGAGATTAATGAATGATGTATTGTGCCCTTGTATATGTTCATTTTTATTACCCATTTAGATGATATACTGGTATACATTCCTGCCTTGGAGGAGCACATATATCATTTGATATAGGTGCTATAGACATTAAAGAAGCACCAATTGCTAGCAAAGATCAAGAATTGTGAGTTTGCACAACAATATTTTTTCTGTCTAGGGTATGTGATAGGTGTAGGAGAGTTGAATATATATCCTGCAAAGATGGAGGAAATAATTAAATTTCTAGTCCCTACTAGTGTTTCTTAGTTGAGGAGTTTCATTGGGGAAACATAGTACCTGAGGAAATTCATAGCCTCATTTTCAACGGTAGTAGCACCACTCCACACTATAACAAGTCGCAAAAGTTTCTAGTGGGGAAAGGGTCAACAAAGGGATTTCAAGGAGCTAAAGAACAAGATCAGTCAAGCGCCAGTTATGGTATTACCAAAATTGTAGTGGACCTTTTAAATGGAGAGAGATGCAAGTGGGTATGTTATGGGAGCGTCTTGATGCAGGGAGGAAGGCTTGCATGCTACCATTCTGAAGTATTTCATGGGGTAGTTCTTAAATACCCTACCTATGACAAGGAGCTCTATGGCCTGGTGCAAGATGTGAATAAGTGGAAGCACTATCTAATGTGAAATGAGATAGTAATCCAAACATATCACCAACTAGTACATTACTTATAGGCCCAACATAAGTTGTAATAGACCAAGCATTACAAGTGGATGGGGTTTCTACAACAATTTCATTTGGTGATAAATTACAAGAAGTGTAACACAAACACGTTGGCCAACATTCTTTCAAGACTGCCCACACCAAATATCACAAATTTCAAAACTCTTATGCACATATAGCCATTCACCCATGATGCATACAAAGAGGCATATTCAGAGGATGAGGACTTCAAGGAGGTGTTTTAGTAGTTACAGAGTTGAAGTCATGTGCATGATGCTAACAACACCATTGATTACCATGTCCAAGGTGGGTTACTCTACAGGATGGATAATCTATGTGTTCCTAAAGGTGATAGATTGCAACTGATTAGAGAGACTTACACCTCCAAGGTTTCATGACACTTTGGTGTAGGGAACATTGTGGCCAACTTGGAGAGGCACATGTATTGGCCCAAGATGTAAGAGAAGGTAACTAGGTTCATAAGATGATGCATGCTTTGTTTTACTAGCAAGCTTAACAATAGGAAACAAAGTCTATATAATCCATTACTTGTGCCCACTCATCCTTGGGAAAGTATTTTCATCGACTTTGTGGGAGGTTTACCAAAAACCAGTAATGGACATGACTACCTGTTCGTGGTAGTTGATTGCTTCATAAATATGTGTGTTATGATGCCCTCTAAAAAGAAAATCAGTGGCAAGAAGCAACAAACCTATTCTTTAGATAGGACTGGGTGCACTTTGGGATACAAAGGAGCATTGTTTCCGATAAGGATATGAAATTTCTTAGTGCATTTTGGACTACATCATGGGAGAATATGGACACAAAGTTGAAGTGATCTACATCATTCCATCCATATATAGATGGGTAGAGAGAAGTAGTCAGCAAGAATTCAACACAAATTCTAAGGGGATACAATTAGAAGCATTTGAAGACCTCGGATGAAAATTTGGTATACATACAACATTCTTACAATAGAGTAGTCCACACTTCTACAAAAAAGTCCCCATTTGAAACTTGTTTTGGATATTTTCCATCTTCACCTTTGGATATTGCATATGGGTATCAAGGAGGAGTTAGGGAAGGTCTTACATGAGATACCTTCAGGGCTGAAAAAGTTTGTAGAAAATATCAAGAAGATCCATATGCAGGTACAAGATGCACTGCATAAGTTATAGGAGAAATATAAGGCCAGGCATGATCAACAAATGACAAAGAAATTGTTGAAGGTGGGGGATAAAGTATGGCTATAGTTGAAAAAGGAGAGGCCAAAGGGGCCCGGTAAGTGTTGGCATTATGACTAATGTGTTGTCCTTGATGGAAACCGACTTGACAAAGACATACCCGATGTCAACATTGTGATAATATGATGATTGTGGAACTCATGAAAATTGGTACAAATACTATGGAAAAAGAAATGACAGTGCAATAAAAAATGGATGATAAAAGTGAATTTTGAGGAATTATACTCGGTTCCTGTGAAGAAGAATCATGTACACACCCAGGTCCCATAAGTAAAAGTCATGTATAGAATCTGAACTAGGGAAATCTAGATACCAATTTTTATTTAATGTTGTCAATGAATACTAACGAAATTACCAAGGGAGTTACCTAAGGTATTGGCTAAGGCTAAAACTATATAAGGGAATGGAGATCAAGGTGTTATGTATGCAAGTAAATTGTTTATTCATGTGTAATCTGACCTAAAATAGGGGTGCACCAGGGAGCATGGAGAAGGCTCAAATCTAATAGATCTGAAAGGGTTTTGAGTACTAATGGTTATTTTTGGGCCCTAGATATGTTATCGTATTGGCTATCCAAACCTTTCATTTACAAGCCATATTCATACCTTTACAACATAGTCTGTAACTATTATATTACCAGTTTTCACTAAATGCTTTCATTTTACCTTGTGATTAATTATTAATTATATTTTTAATGATTAAATGAGTTTTTAACATTATTTTCCATTGAGGGTTTACTAATATGCTTATGTTCTGAAACCATAAGTTCTAGTACTGGAATTTCACAATTCGGTACTTATATTTGTTTCAGTACTAAATAAAGGTTAACACATTGGCACTTCTCGAGATGATATGGGTTGCAACTACATGTTTATGCATGGATTTATGTTCACACCTAGCTCACATCTGAAGCTAAAGACGTTATTCAAGCCTAAATTCCACCTAAAGAGTTTAGTACTTAATTCAATACTAGTTTGGAATTTTCTAGAAATTCAGTACTTAATTTGGTACTTAGTTTGGTACTTGATTATGCACATGCGCACCAACAACTACGGGAAGCTACATCTAGATTTGTAGTTACGTCCAAACTTGGAGGAAAGTCAAACTGATGCCAAGTGGCATCATCGCCATCTTAAATAAATGATTCAAATGATTCAATCATAACAAAAATATATTTAAAGGATTATCTCTTGTTTTAATCATAGTATGGAAGAGAGTGTCTCATGGAAGTTGATGTGATCCTTCAGACCATCTCTTCCTCTCCATTGTAATATAAAGAATAGATCTACATAGCAAGAAGGGGAGGACGCATTGAGGCTATCATTATTCTGAGTCGATCTTTGTAATGAATTTGAACTTTCATTTGCAAGTTGAAGTTGAGACTATTGTAATGAAGATTTAATTGTTGAAGCATTGCACATTATTATGGTCTAAGTCTCTAGGAATGTTGCTAGGTTAGGAAGGGCCCCTTGACTCAGGTAACATCTTGACTTTTATTTGTAGAGTAGAGTAATATTTAGAAAATATTTAGTTTTTTTAATTGCAGATTTTGTTTAACATTTTTTCCAATTTTTAGTTTTGCTAAATTCACCTCTTTGTTTTCAGATTTGTTAATAGAAAATGTTATAATTAAGTTCAAATTGATTTTTCTCAGGCTTAAGAGTCAAACAATTTTAAAATTGGTTTCTTAACAAGTTTTAATATTCATAATTTCAATCTACAAAATTTTCGTACTTAATTCGGTACTTATTCATAATTTCAATTTACAAAATTTTCGTACTTAATTCGGTACTTATTTAGAATTTCAAATTCCACTATTTCTGTACTTAATTTAGTACTAGGTTCTTTACTAGAGCAAGGTATTAAAAAAATTATGTAATTCACAGTTTGTTAGTTTGTTAATGCATTTCTTGTAGTTTATTGTCTTGTTATTTTTACTTTCCTCACACGTGTTTGCTTATAGTTTCGGACATTTACTTTTCTACAGTATGTTTAATGGGTTTTCATCAGTATAGGGTTAAAACCACTGAAGTCTCAAGACCTAATAAGATACATATATAAAACAATATGAACATTATTAATGAAAGATTATGGTTCGAAACCTGATAAGTATTAGAGTTCCACAGTCCAGTGACAAGTGATAATGTTTAGTGATTAGTTCTTCTAGTGTTAGTTTTTAGCATAGGTTAGAATAGGCTCCAGTGCTGAATTTCGTTTGCTTGCATCTCTAATTCTTACGATCCCAGATTCAATAATTAAATGTTGGAATTAGAATACATATAATTCCACCAACATTTTTGGCACCGTTGTTGAGGAGGTGCTAAAGGTATTACAACATAGTTTCTTTTATAAGTTTTTTTTTTGCATGATTTTAGATACATGGACAACTAGAGGGAGGAGAAAGTACAGTAAAGTTTGAGTGAAGAGCCATGCATCCACTATGGCGGGGTTGCTCCAAAGTCTAGTTGTCTTTAATTGATTTTCTATTTTCTTTTTCATATGCGTAGAATGAAAGGTAGGATCCAAAGCCTTATTTTTCTTTCTTTTTATTTTTAAGCTTTTTTTCCATTAGAGTGATTCATGAAAAGAAAAGAATTTTAACTTGTGTGAACATATAACTTGGCGACAACAAAGTTTTAGTAGCATGGTGGCACGTCAAGTACATGATCGATTTGCTCGCATTTGTTTTTAGTGTGTTTCCTTTTTATTTCTTTATGATTTTTAAATTTTATGGCACTTTAAGAATTCCATACACTAATACATGTGCATGAAAGGGATTATCAACTAGGAAAACAATATTCAAGGATGATCAATAGTTTTGAAGAACTCTCTCAAGCCCTAATAGTAGCTAGGATCTCTACATCTCAGGAAGAACAAATATTGACAGTAGCTAAGAAATTATCTACCTTCCCAGAACAGATAGAAGAACAACAACTCCATCAATCACATCCACACGAAGATATTTACTCTTGCAAACTTGCTGAGGAAACTGAAGGATCATGGACTACATGCGATTAAGAGAAATAATTAGAACCTGCAATTGAAGGATTTTTGGCATCCCTATCTGTGTATCCTCTGAGCACACAAGATGATAGTCATCTCATAATATAAGATCTAGATGGTATGGTAAAGGAGGATATGCTAAATGAGCAAAATAAAGACGTAAACCAAGAGCATTTTGATTTTGTTGAAAGTTGGTTTCAAGAAACTATAAGACCATATTTCTCCTTCATTCTTCCTTACTTCTTGAAATCATCATTAAAACACATGTTTCTTCATACTCAGGTATGCATTGAATAGTATGTTTTAAGCTTGAGTATGAATGTATTTTTATACCTTTTACACACATGGTTACATTGTAAATACTCCTATACTTGAGGAGAAGTATTTTTTTTCTCGGGTTGAGTAAGATAATTAATTAATTTTGATGCATATATTAGTTAGTTTAGTTCTAAAATATAGTGCAACATCTTTTTCATTTTTCTTTGTATGAGGGGGAATGCTAACAATTAAAAAAAAAACTAGTTGAAAATGGGAGAGATATGTTCCTATTACATAATTTTGTTGAGGTATCCTTCAGTTGCATATTGTTTTAACAAATATTGTTACTCAGTCTTATTTCAAATAACAATATGGTTCAACTATTACTTTGCTTCCCCACTTATTATTTATTTTTAGACTTGTTTCTAGTTTTTCTTTTCAACAAAGTAAGTTATGACCATTATATTTGGAATCTTATGTGAAGTTGGAAATGACTTCATTGCAACATCATCTGGTATTGCATACCAATTGTCTGGTACCTTGTTTAAGCTAATCAATACCTAGAATTTTGGTACCGATTTGTTATTTTGCAAGACAAAGTCAGATTCAAGGATCATGTTCATTTGGGATGCTTAAATACTAGAAGAACGCTGGTATTCAAAAGCATAAAAGACATCTTTATCAATGGAATGGAACACTTAGGGGAGTATTTGATGACATATTTCCTTTTTATAGAAGTTGAATTGAATGATAATTCCAAAGTATTCATAGTTGATATACCTTTTATGTTCAGGAAATTCATTTTTCTTATGCATATAGATTTATGATTATCAATACAAAACAATTCCTCAAAATGTAGTTACCAAAACATACTAAGGGGATTATAACAAATTTAAAAGGTCCATAAAATGACACCAATGAAAAAGAAACTTGAATACTATAACCATAACACCAAAGCATGATATCCAAGAATATTTATTAAGACTTGTAGAATAGTTACTGATGAAGTCTTTTTTCATAGTGGAACACTACTTTCAAAGTGGAAGCATACATGAAAACTATGATTGGTAGGACTTTTGGTTTATTTTGGTTATTCTTTGGTTAGCCTCATCTATCTCGCGTTAAAATTGGGTCATTCATTCTATGTCCTTTAAGTACCTATAAGTACCTTATGCATCCATGAAATTATGCAGGTAATCAAATTCACTATGAAAAGTGTCATCATATGCCTTTAAGGGGATTTTTGAAGTTTCTCCCCTATCTACTAATTGCAAAAACAATATCCATAATATAAAACTAAAATGGTAAGAAACATGGGACTAGAGACTTCAATGTAAAATAGGTTTAAGAGGTTAACCCATTGAGGTTATGGACACCTACTAGAAGTGGGTACTGACCTATGATATCACGAGGAAAACCCATAGGGGCTATAGATTCTTGCAGGAAATGGGGCATTCTGCTTAAAGAGGTGTCAACCAAACCAAGGATTTTTGTCTACACGTTTTATGGTTACTCTGTAATGTTACAATTAAAAGGAAGCATGTGTGGATGAAGTCAAGGGAAAACAAACTCCATTAATGTTTGCTAAAGAATGGCCTTAAGGTAACCTTGATACCTCTATCATTTGTTTTTCATACTATATCTAAGATTTAATTATCTTAGAAGTGGGACCTACGATCATAGAGAATTAATAAAACTCAACTACAAAGCTTATTAGTAATACTTGGATAACTATAATACTTTGGGATTTGGTTAGTAATAACTAATTTTTCATTGGTTCTTCATTTGTTGTGATCATAAAAAATCCTCCTACCTACAAAGAAGGAGATCCCCTTAAATTTATAAAAGGTTTTTCTTGAGCATTAAATTGTTAATGATTGATGAAATAATATGTATTTAGCGATTTGGAATTTCTTTTATGCTTGGTGTTAGTTTAGCATCATTTTAATAAATCTAAGATGACTTTTTTTCTTTTCAATATTCATCTCATTAGTTTCACTGTTTTTTTTTTTTTTAAGGTCCCTTTTTGTACTACAACCACCTTAGCAACCCTCCTCACTTCTTCTGTATCTCACTTTGTTTGCATGAGGACATGAAAAACCTTAGGCATGGGGGAATGGTCGTTGGGACCTTTTCAACATATTCATTTCATTCTCTTTAGCTTCCTTCAGTAGATCAGATTGGAACTCATCACCTTCAGCTCTTCTAGATCATTAAAAGCTCTCATCCTTATTCTGCCTCATCTTTAGCTTCATAAAAATTGCATTGCATCCTATGGTACAAATCAAAATTCAAAAGGTATACTTGAGGTAAGACATGTTTAAAGACTCTTTATCTCATTAAAATTTAAGGAATCTTGATGATTAACCATTTCCCATTTCTTCACATTTCTTAAACCACCATTAAACCCCATTCCAAATCCATGAATGCATATTCTAGTAAGAATATAACAAAGATTGTGGTACATGAATATCTATAGTGTCTTCTCCTTGTACATCATAAAGTATTCACAAAATCATCATCTGAATGCTCTCAATAAGAGGATGAAGTCATTGTTTCTTATTTGATAAAAGAACCACAAAATAAATAATGGTCATACAAGTTTCCAAGTCCATATTTATTTAGTCATTATCTTCATTATCACCTTATATCATCCATCATTCCTTCATATTCCATATTTTGTTTGCACAAGGGCATACAAATTATCAGGCATGGGGGGATGTTGGGCCCTAGATATGTTATCATATTGGCTATCCAAACCTTTCATTTTCAAGTGTCAAGCTAGGAGGTAACTCCTCAGATGAATTATGTTTATTCATTAAGATAATTTACTCATGGTTATATACATGAGGGAGTGACTCTTTGGCTTCACCTCCCGATGGCTTTATATTTTCCATTACTTACTATTTACATTATTTATAAGTGTGCATGCAATCCTAATGATTAGGTGTCAACATTCCCCCCCTTAATCTGAAGGGACGTTGGTGAGTCCAAGCATCATTCTGAATCTTTCAAACTTTTCTCTTCCAAGCGCTTTAGTGAAGATGTCTGAAATCTTCTCATTAGTGGAAAAATGGCATATATGAATTTTTTTGGCCTTGGTATGATGTCAAATTAGATGGTATTTTGTATTAATGTGCTTCGTTCGATTATGGAACTTTGGGTTCTTGGAAAAATTTATTGCGGAGGTGTTTTCAATCGTGAGTGGGGTTGAATGTACTTGTTTTACCTAAAAATATTCTAGAATTTTCCTGAGCCACACACTTTCTTTTGTTTCCTTAGCTGCTACCACATATTCTTCCTCTGTTGTGGAATCTGCTCGAACTGATTGTTTGCGTGATGTCTAGGAGATAGCTCCTGATCTAAGACTCATAGCATAACCTAAAGTAGATACCCCATTTTCTTTGTCTCCATCAAAGTTTGAATCAAATTATCTAATCAAGATGAAGTCGCCCACCTGTGTATACTTGAGTCGAAAGTCTTGGGTTCCCTTGAAGTACTTTAGAACTCTTTTTGCAGCAGATTAATGTCCCTCACAAGGCTTTTGCATAAACTTGGAGAGGATTCCAACAACAAATGAAATGTCTAGTCTAGTAGTAGTTAGGTACTTGAGACTTCCTACAAGTTGTCTATACTTTGTTGCATCCTCAAATTCTTTTCCTTCAATGGTTATGAGATTTAAGTTTTGTTCCATTGGAGTACTCAGAGGATTGCACTTAGCCATGCCAAACCTATTCAACAGATTTCCAATGTACTTCTTTTGAGAGAGGAATATAGACTTCGGATGTTGAGTTACTTCAATACCAAGATAGTAGTGAACATAGCCCAAGTCAGTCATTTTAAAACCTTTCCTCAATTCCTTATTTATGGATGCAATTTATCTCCCATTGTTCCTTCTCATCAAAAGACCATATACATAGACCACAATATATACTACTGTTTTTTCGAATTTCTTGACAAACAAAGCTGCAACATCAAGATCATAATGTTTAAAGTTGAGTTTCATAAGATGCTCAGTTAAATTTTCATACCAGGCTCACGGTGCTTGCTTGAGGCCATACAAGGATTTCACAATTTTTTATACTTTGTGTCCATGTCCCTTCACAACAAATCCTTCAGGCTAGGACATAAAAACATTCTATTTTAGATCTCCATTCAAGAAAGTAGTTTTTACATCGATTTGATGGACTTTCCAACTATTCTGAGCTGCTAAGGAAAAGGGTGTTTGGATGGTATCCCATTTTGCTGTGGGGGGGAAATTATGCTCATAATCGACCCCTTCCTTCTGTGCAAAACCTTTTTCCACAAGCTTGACTTTGTGCTTGTCAAGTGAGCCATTAGCTTTATAGTTGTTCTTGTAGACCCACTTGCAACCAATTGGTTTGGTTCCCAATGGAGGATCAACCAGTTTCCAAGTGCCATTCTATATCAAGGCATCATACTCCTTTTTCATTGCTTCTTTCCATTCAACATGAGAAGTGACTTATTTGAAGGAATTTGGTTCAAAATATGTAGACAAATTCGGTTGACAATCATACGAAACATCTATATCAACAGGTGAATCAGAATCATCTACATCACCTCCATTTTGCCTGGTTGAATTTCTTGTTCCTGTCTTTCAAACCTCATTAGGATGAACACTTTCAAATGTCTTTGTTAGCCACTTTGGTGGACCTTTTTGAGATGGTCTAGGCTACTCAGTTGATTGAGTTGGGACTAAATCACGATTGAGTCTCCCAATTTTATCAATCATATCACTTAAAGTATCATCAATGGTTGGAGTTTCATGTGGGGGAGAGAGTGCTTCAGAAGAAGATTCCATATATTGATCCAGTATAGGAATCCCTCCTTTAAGATGTGGAATCTGATTATCAAATTATTGAAATTATTTTGCATGTCCAAATCTATCCAAGCGATCAATTTGCCGCTCAACAACATTGTCATCTTTGGAAGATTCAAGAAATATTACATCTCTAAATACAACAAACTTTTTATTAACTTAATTATAGAGACAATATGCTTTGGAGGTATTTGAATACCCCAATAATATACACTTACAACTCCTTGCACCAAGTTTGTTTCTATGTACCTTTCATATCAAGGCATAACAAGTGGAACCAAAGACCCCGAGATGCTTTACCAAAGGAAAGTGCCCATACCAAATTTCATAAGGAGTCTTGTTTCTAATAGAACTATATGGACATCTATTCTTTACATATACAACACATAAAAGTGCATCAGCCCAAAACATCAATTGTACATTCTTGGAAAACATCATGGAACGTACCATATTTAAGATTGTCCTATTCATTCTTTTAGATACTCTGTTCTGTTGGGGATTATAAGGCACAATTGTTTGATGTTTGATCCCATGCTGGAGAAGATAGTTTTCAAATTCATTTGAAGTGTATTCTTTTCCATTATCAATGCGAATAGAGACAATATGAGGTTGTGCATCATTTTCAATGCATGTATGAACTTTCTTGGATGTTTGAAAAGCATCAGATTTGTTCTTCAATAAATAAACCCAACACAATCTGGTGTAGTCATCAATAAATTTCATCATATATTTATTTCCATTTGCATAAGGAACAAGCATTGGATTGCATAAATTTGAATGAATGAGTTCAAGTTTTCTATGTGCTCTGGAATGTGAATCATGAAAAGATTGTTTTCTATGATTTCTTAGAATGCAAGCATCACATTGCTTAAGTTTCCTAGGAATTGTATGCAAACCAGTAACACCATTTTTCTTCAACAAGCAAATATTGTCATAGTTCAAGTGTCCAAATATAGCATGCCATAAAAGATTTGATGGAAATGTACCTTCATCATAATGAGAAATGTATGAGAAATTTTGTGCATGAGAAGAGGTACCTTGCAGCTTGAGAAGTCTTTCTTCTTCTATCCCCTTCATGACAAGTGAGTGATCTGATGCTTTTATCACCTCAACCTTTCCATCAAACATATGAATGGAGTGTCCTTGCTAGCAGATGAGGACCAAGGAAAACATGTTTCTCCTCAGCTATGGGAGATACAAAACATCATGCAGAAGAAAGTCTGGAAGACCATGCAATTCGAGCCTGATTGTGCCAAGCCCCCATGAGGGGTTTTCGGTTTTACGAGGAAATTTTTCCTCTATCCTCCTATTTTTCTTGAGCACCATACTTTTTTGCAACTGTCTAGGTAACTGGCACAAGCTTGGGTGCTCAGTTTCAGTGTTCTCATTGTTCTTCCATGTTAACATTTAGCGCTTTGTGGTTCCCTTCTCATTCTGGTGTCTCTTGTGTTCTTTTGGTTGCGGGAGGTGACTATCCGGTAGTGTACTCTTGCAAGGGGTTACCATTATTTCTCTCTTCGGTGGAATTTTAGTATGGGTGATTATCGATATTAAGAGTCTTCAAATATCTGTTATTAGTTCCCTGGCTATTTTAAAAATTGTTTATCCGTCGGACCATGTGGATCTAGAGCCGGTTTCGGAGGATATACTATCGATATGGGGGCTGGAACTGATGGAACAAAACTTGGAAAGGGTCATATTTCCAGCTTGGACTACACCTAGAAAAAGAATCAACCTAGAGTTAGGCTAGCAACATGGAGGTGCTATTACTTTGTTGAAGGAGTCAAAATCCCCATGCATTCTAGTGGAGAGCTAGTTTCTAGTTTCTGAGGTGCATGACGGTCAGGTTGACATGGTTTTGGTTGAGTACTCTATCGGAATGTCAACGGACTTATAGGAAAGTCTAAAATCCCCTCTAATTGTGTTTAGTTCGGGGATTTTTAACAAGAGTCTTGGAGGACATTGTGAGGAGTAGTGGTCTTAAGAGGTTGTATTGTAGCGGCTACAACCACCCTCCAAAATTTTGGCCTACACCTAATTTTGGAGCCTCCATTGGGAATTTCACTTGATGAATACACACCCTCATGTTTACTTCGTGAGCCTATGGGAATATTTGCATTCGTCTTTCTTGTTCATTCCACCCAAGTTTCTGCATGTTGGTGTCTAAGTCATGCTTGCGACTATGTTCTAGTTATGCTAAAGGTCTTCGCTTCATGTGTTTGCTATGAAAGCATCTGTCACACTCACACATGAAGTCACATTCACTGTCGCACAAGCATCGTCACGGTTGACCAATGATCAATCACAAGTGTTGCGCTTATCACTTGCATCGTTGGTCAGTCATGTTGAACATGTGTGTCTGGATGTTTTGAGTTGTTTCGTCATGGAGTCATGTGAGTGTGTGTTTGCATGATCACTTATGCATCTTTTGATCGTTCACACACATAATCATTTTTCTGAAGTTCTGACAACCAAACTCCCTTCTGAAAGCTAGATCATCACCCCGCCATCGACTCGATCGAATGTCACCCAAAACAACATTGCAGCACCAAGAAAGTCTTTCCAAGATGGGCTAATTGCAAGCAATTCAATTAGCTTTCATGTTGACTACCGAGACAATCAGACCCCGCAACCACACCGAGACTGACTCCCCTCAAAAATTACGCAGAGGCTACTGAACTTGTCTACTTTTCTGATTGAGGAAATTGCATAGACAGGCTAGACAAACACCAAGTGTCCATCCCTATCTCCCTCAGAAAATTGCGCAATTCTCCCAGTCAGTCCTCCTGACGACCCACTGCTCATTCAGGAAATTGCATAGTTTTCATGAGAAAGACTTCTGCTGGATAACAATCCTCTCAGCTCAGAAACTACATAGAGATAATTAGTGGGCCAACCTATCAACCTTAGTGCAATTTTCCTCACTAGCGGTTCCTAGAAGTAGATCGCCAGTTCCTTCCAGGAATTACACAATTTATGCTACCAAGCTCCCAACAACTGACTTCCTGTTCCCCTTGAGAATTGTGTAGTTTCTGATGCCAACTCCCGGACATTGATTGCTTTTTTCCCTTGGGAACTGTGTAGTTTCTGCTACTAGTGACCCTACATCCAACTGCCAGTTCCATCTGGGACTTACGCAATTTTGACTACCAGGCTCTCGCCCAGTTCCTCCCAAAAACTGCACAATTTATGCTTGCTGATCCTCCTTGCAGCCCAACCTGTTCCTCCAGAAAATTGCGCAAATTTTTCCTTCCAGCCCCTGTTAGCCGCTCATTCTGGAAATTGCATAGATTCTGCCTACCTTGCCTTCCTGCAGCCCGAACTGTCCCTCCTAAAATTTGTGCAATTTTTCCTTCTAGCCAAGTTGAACCTCGTGGATAATAACTGTTGACTTGGATTTCCCATCTTCATCACTCAGTGACTCTTGCACAATTTTGACTAGCAGTGCCTGGAGCCATCATCCCGCCTTGCAACGTCACTTCCTCTCCCAGTCACCTACATCTGAAATGATCATGTGTCATGGTATACTAGGAGGTTTTTGGATTTGATGTCATCTTGTCATGAGTGACTGTAGGCACAAGTACACTAACAAACATGGCGCGAAATGAAAGAGATGAATGAAGGGAACACATGAAGAAGGAAAGATTCACCAATGAATGAATGAATGATGCATGTGAAGAGATGTGCTTATGAATGGATAATCATGAAAACATGTGTTCATAGATGGATGGATGAGCAAACATTCAAGATGTTCTCATGGACGGACGAACAGAGGAACATGCAACTTTCACAAACAGATGATCCTGTCAAGCCTTCCAACATGAAAGCAAGGAACAACATTTCAAAGCATCACCAAGCGAACCAAAGACCATTGAAGACTTCGTGCACTTTTCCATGTAGAGGTGAAGCTATGCTACACCATGAAGACATCCCTCACTTAGCAACATTGTAGCTCGACATGCGCTCCAGTAGTAGCACGAATGTACCAGAACTGTCATGTCGAGTCATGTCACCTGCATCTCTACTATGGGCTATGTTGTCAAACAATGTAATGTAATGTGGAAGTCCAAGAGATCCACTTGTTGTAAAAAGATTCATGCAAAGTTGAAAAGTCATTGAAGTCAAACAATCATAAGGGTCAGTTTCACCCTTGACTATAAATACCCCCCTCATTTGTACATGAAAGCACTTTTCATCTCAACTCCTCCCACATAGCCAAGAGAGTCTGTAATCTTTTCTTTAAGGAGGTGGCTCCAATGCCCTACTCATGAGGTTAGTGATGTATGGCGTAATGGCATGTCTTGGAACTTTTGCTTATTTCAGAAGCCTGCTAACAAGCTAGCACGGTTTCACACATGTATTATAATTGTTGTAAGACTAATATTGAAGACTTGTAATGCATGTTTCTTTAACCTGTGTTAAACACTTGAACTATTTCACTTGTTGCAATACATAATCCATTAATGGAAATGTGTTGTATATGCTGTTAACAGTGTCTTTCTTGTGGTGGCTACCTCCCTGGACACCAGAGAGACCCTTTGCATAAATCTTACTGTAAAAACCATTGCACTTGTTTAGACTCATCAGTTGAGTGTTGTACGTGTTATCTTACCTTGTGTGTTATGACTTCTGCATACGTGTGGACTACTCCTCTAGAAGCTGTGCATGTCCTATTGTGTTGTGTGTTCCTAGCTGAGTTGGGACTTCATCCCAACCAACTTTAGACTCACTCTCACCCTTTCCCCTTACAGTGAAAGAACCATTGACACAAGTACACTAGAATTCACCAGACACGTGAACCTCACTTCTCGAAGGAAAAGTAGATCACACTCTTGTGCTAACAAACAGGAGTTGAGGTAAATACTTAAGATAATGGCAACCAGGCCATCATATCGGATGGGACTCCCACACCAAACGGTGTGAGGTCTAGTTGAGACTTTATACCTGGGTGATCCCTTGAATGTTGGTGGGTCCAACACCATCAACATTTCTGGTGCTAGAAGGAGGGTAGCCAGTCATATATGGCTGAACATCCCCTCACACTTATTCATCAACCATCTGGTCAAGCCAGTAACTCACACTACCTCTCACCTACACGTGACTCTGTATTTCATTACTCCTCACCTCCCAAGATTGAACATGAGATTCTGTATCATGAACTTCACTTTGTCTGTCCCATTACTCACTAGTTCGCGAAAGTAGTCAGATTGATCCCAGGCATACAACATCTTCCATACACATCAAGGAATTCAAAAGCCATGCCCATAGGAGTTGTTATATCATCGGTGGAAGAAGCAGTCCTTGCCACACTTGAAGGTCTGGCAAAAGCTATTGAAGATGCAGAGGAACCGACAGACTTAGACCCAGAACCATCAGACTCTAAAAGAGAGGAAGAGGGCGAAGAGGAAGAAGAGATGGCTGACCCAAATCTTAAATGGATGACTAAGGGACTATTGGCTCTCCCAACTATTTTGCGCAAGATGCCTAAGTGAGCAGAGAGAATGAACATCAAGTTTAACCCTGATAGTATGTTGAAGGCAGCAGAACACATAGACAACTCCTCCTTACAGTTGCAGACCCTTGAGGTACAGTTTGATGACGTAGCATGTAGATTGTTCCCATGTACCTTAGATGGTTGTACAGCTGCATGGTATCACAGCCTGCCACCGAACTCTATATAGAACTGGGGTGGATTCAAATGCATGCTCCTTGAGATTTTTGCTGACAACAAAACCCTATCCATGCTACTAAAAGAGTTGGGAATCCTCAAGATGGAGGGAAAAGAAAAAGTAAAATACTTCAATCAAAGATTTACACGTATTCTGAACAAGTTTGTAGTGTACACTAAACCTCATGACTCCATCACTTTTGATTACAACACGTCCACACTACCAACCACCATTGCATAGTTCATTAAGTGAGCTGCGAAACCAACACTCTTGGAAAGTTGTGAAGAGGCTATTATTGATGAGAAGGACCTGTGTGCGATAGGAGTCATCAAGGATGAAGAATCAATGGAGGGCTCCAAGGATGTGAGTAGGAAGCCCCAAGAAATGGCAAGCAAGGAAAAGATATGGAACAACCGATATTGAGACCCTCACTCACCTTGTCAAGAAATTGACCACGGACGTTTCTGAGCTCAAGCAATGGAAAACAAACACATTTGCAAGCAACCATATGCCGAGACAAAGATAGGAAAACAACTCATCGAGCAGCTCATCAAGTAGCAACTGGTTCGCTTAAAAAATTGTGCAAAATCCTGTGTTCCAAGTTGAATAGTGCATATATCCTAAGTTATGTTCCTTCCATGAAGAACATCATCCCGAGAACTCTTATTATGATTGGAAGCAAGATGTTAGCTCTGTCTGTAGTTATACACTTGATGTGGAAAGAAATAAGTAGGAGTAACGAGGAGACACTAATGATGATGACGAGGTTGCACCTGATGAAACATCAAGTTCTCGACATGTGGTTAACACATATCAGTGCTTGCAAGTAATGTTGAAGACGAACACCGAGAAGCAGCCCCAAAGGCAAAATGATCATTGCAATCTTAGGAGTAAAGGTGCTCCCTTACACTTGGGGAAATACAAGAGAAGGTGAGACTGTTGATGAAGAAGGTCATTCCATCGGCTGCCCCAAAGCAAAAAACACAAAGCAAGTCCAGGAAGATAGTGATGGATAAGAGTACATCCATGAGAAGCAAGTTGCAAAACACTCTGTTGGACAACATGAACATTCATTCCACTGCGGACACCTCGATGACGCTACCACCTCTAGACTATAACATTGTTGATGAAATGAAGAAAAATCGAGCGAACATTAGTTTGTTCGAGTTAGCCAAGGTCTAGAGTCAGCGAGATATTTTGCTGTGTGCATTGGGATAGACAACAATGGACAATGCAGCCTCTACCGATAACAGAGCAAGCACACCCCCGGATCACTTTCCACTGTGCTAAATACACTCTGGGTGGAAGAAGAAAACTCAGGTTGTGCCCATTCCTACTTTCATTTGAAGTTTTTAACTACAATGTTCGAAACTGCTTGGTTGATTCTAGTGCAGGAGCCAATGTCATACAACTCCCTATCGCTAGGAAGATTAATGCTCAATGGAGTGAGACATCCACGTGAATCATCCTACTTGATCGGATGTCAGTATTAGCCATTGGTGAACTGTGAGACGTGATCTTCCAACTATCTCATGATAGTCGAGTCCACCAATGCATCAAGATAGTTGTTGTGTACATACAGAAAGCATATGGTTTATTACTCAGTAGAGATTGGTTCGATAAGCTAGATGGATATTTCGCTATAGACTAGTCTCACATGTGGCTTCCATACAAGAGTAAATGCAACCAAATCTAGGTGTTATCTCAGAGGTATATTAAATACAATGTCACTCCCCTTAACGATGAGAATGAAGCATTGGCCTTCGTAAAACTCGTGTTTGGAAACTACCTTCTAGAAACAACATTGGTGTGTTATCCTACCTGGACAGCTCCAAACACATCAGACACATAGTTGGGAATCCTTCCTTGCCCAACTAATGGTAATGAAACCAGTACAACTCATTGTACCAATAGTAGCAGTAGCAATAGTAGCAGAAGTACAAGAATGTCACATGGTCCGTGTATAATCAAGCTATGGGCCATGGATTTTGATGAATCAAAGACATATGATGGCTCAAGGACTGGGTATAGTTCAGTCACTCAAAACAACATAAAATGCATGATTTCAAGCTACTTGAGGTTCAAATGCACAAACAACATCACTGAGCACTGACCACGAAGCACTCGTATTGGGATTACCAAGAACCCTCAGCCTCAAAATGGTCACACTCAAAGTAGTACTACACTCCGCGAACAATGTTGATACTTTCAAGAATGTAAAAATTGATGAAGATAAGCACAAGAAATATTTGCAAGCAGGAACTAAGGGCAAGGAAGGGAACCTCGTCCCCGAGGGGTTGGGTTCTATCAACAAGCTCTATGATTTGTAGAACTTTGGTCAAGGACCAAGAAAGAGTAGAACCCACAAGCCCATTATTACAAACAGACAAAGCAATCTGTGGACGAATCCCAATCTGTAGATGGTCAGTCTTGGTACAAACAACACGATGCAGTAGTGGTTAGATTTTGACCACCTAATCAAGCAGTACTAGGATGTGCCCACGAGGGTAGATGGTGACTTGAGTACATATGACATGTGAATAATCCAACAACGGATTCCAGGTAAAGGAGGAGCCAAACCATTGCAGCAAAATTCAGGTAAAACACATATGTCATTTGGACTCCTTATACATAAAGAATTGACTAAATTGTTGGATGTTTGCGTTACTAGCAAATTTCTTTATCACACTTGTGTTTCTAATTTAAATTCTGCACATAAGAAATCCAGGGAAATCCACCTATGCATTAATTTTAGGAACTGAACCATTCTTGGAATAAAAGCAACTGTGTCATGCCATTGTTTGAGCCTATGTTGCACATAGTACCTGAAGCAATGGTGTTTTCTTCACTTAAATGTTTTTTCGAATGCTACCAGGTTCCGGTAGTCGAGCCCGGTGGACTTACACTGGTCCATGAGAAGCTTGGCCCACACACGTATCATCTGCAATCACTTGACAGGAGGATTGACAACTTTCCTGTCAACGACTAAGATCTCAAGCATTACTTTTAGTAGGCCAGGCCACGCCCGTTCCATGTACGTAGTCTGCTTACTTCTTGTTGTTTTCATCTTTTTTTCTTTGCTTATTATCTTTGTTTTTACTTTGTTTGATTCTGCTTACTATTTTTTTTTACATTTGTTTTGTTTGCTTAGTATATTGCTATTTTTGTTTCTAGAAATAAGTGCTACCAACTACTACATTCTAGCTTTTAAATAGAGTATGTGGCTGAGATTTGAAGAGACTTGTGACATTGCAGCACTTGGCCAGTCTTGTGTCCATCTTCTCTATGCTTGGTTATAACCTTCAACTGATGAACTCTTGACGGAAAATACGAGCCACCTGCAATGGAAACTCTAGTCAAACCATGAACCTGTGTCCACACTGGGAAGCCCCATGCATGTACTTGGCCTTCTACTCTATGTGTTCAAGCTCATCCAACTAGTAGAAACAAAGAAGGGGAAAATCCAAATGAGAAAATTTATGTCAGAGGTCTTACATGCTTCTCTGAAGGAACAACCTCTTCTACTCTCAATAAGTTGGGATCCCTCTTCCACCCCAAAAATAAATAAGTTCCTATGCATATCCTCTTGAAATATACAAAGGCAAAAGAAGAGAAAGGTTTCCTACACAGAGAGGTGAATCATGCAACTCCACCAAGGTACTGACCAGGCTCGCTGGAAGTGGAGAAATATGTGGGTTCCTACGTGACTCCACCGGGGTACTGTCCGAGCCTACTTGTAGCAAAGAAACACCAGAGATGAAAACTTGTCCTCTGAAAATCTTCAGCTCGCAAGCTAAACTACCCTTCCCAGAATTGAAACATTGAGATCTAAGATGAATTTTTGATTGTGTTTGACTGAGTTGGCAAAGGGTGAACCATCTATTGCCATGGGGTAAGTGGGGAAGCCAAAGTAACCAGTGCAATGATTCAATACTCCCTAAAATACCAAGGCCCTTTACTAGCAATGACCAAAAATAGAGAAGATGGAGTTCTACTAGTGTGCCACCAAGTGTTGTAGTGGCTACAACAGTTTCCAAAATTTTGGCCTACACCTAATTTCAGAGCCTCCCTTGGGAGTTTCACTTGATGATTGCACACCCTTAGGTTTACTCTGTGAGCCCCTCGGAGTCTTTGCATCTGCCTTGCTTATTCTTTCCGCCCAAGTTTTTTCATGTTGGTGTCTAAGTCATGATTGTGACCATGTTGTTTATGCTCAAGGTCTTCACTTCGTGTGTACTTGTTGTGTTTGCATGAAAGCATATGTCACACTCACACATGGAGTCACATTCACTGTCGCACAAGCGTCATCACAGTTGATCAACAATCAATCACAAGTGTCATGCTTATCTCTTGCACCATTGGTCAGTCATGTTGAACATGTGTGTCTGGATGTTTCGAGTCATTTCATCGTCGAGTCATGTGAGTGTGTGTTCGCATGATCACCTATGCATATTTTGATCATTCACGCACTTAGTCATTTTATTGAAGTTTTGATGACCAAACTCCCCTATGATAGCTAGACCATCACCCTGCCATCGACTGGATTGACTATCACCCAGAACAACATAGAAGCACCAAGTAAGTCTTTCCAAGCTGCATTGATAACAAGCAATCTAATTAGCTTTCATGCTCACAACTTGGAGAGTTAGACCCGACAGCCACCCCGGGACTGATTCCCCTCAAAAATTGCGTAGATGCTACTAAACCTTCCCACTCTGCTAACAGAGGAATTTACATAGACAAGCCGGAAAGACACCAAGTGCCCATCCCTATCTCCCTAAGAAAATTGTGCAGTTTTCCTAGTCAATCCTCCCGACAGTCGATTGGCTGCTCATCGAGGAAATTGCGTAGTTTTCATGAGAAGGCCTTTTGTAGGAAAAAAGTCTACTTAGCTTAGAAACTACGCAGAGATGATCAGTAGGCCAGCCTGCTAGCCTCAGTGTAGTTTTCCTGATAGGTAGCTCCTAGCATCAGATTTCCAGTTCCCTCCAGGAATTGCCTAGTTTCTATTGCCAAGCTCCCAACAGATGACTGTCTATTCCCCTTGGGAATTACGTAGTTTCTGCTGCCAATTCCCAACATATGATTGGCTATTCCCCTTGGGAATTATGTAGTTTCTACTACCAGTGACCCAGTAGCCAACTACCAGTTCCTTCTGGGAATTACGTAGTTTTGACTGCCAAGCTCCCGACAGATTCTTCTAAAAAACTGCGCAATTTCTACTTGCCGATCCTTCTTGTAGGCTGGTCTGATCCTTGAGAAAATTGCTCAAATTTTGTCTTCCAGCCCCTATATCCCACTCATTTCATAAACTCCACAAATTCTGCCTACCTTGCCTTCCTGTAGCCTAGACTATCCCTCCAAAAATTTGCACAATTTTTCCTTCCAACCGAGCCCGACTTCACGAATAGTCATTCTCGACTTGGAATGCCCATATTCATCACTTAGTGATTCTTGTGCAGTTTTCATTAGTAGTGCCTGGAGCCATCATCTCACTTCACAACCTTGCTGCCTCTCCTAGTCACCTGCATCCAAAATGATCATGTGTCATGGTAGACTAGGAGGTTTTTAGATTTGATGTCGTCCCGTGAGTGACTACAGGCACTTGGCATGACGATGAAAGGGATGAATGAAGGGAGCACATCTAGAACAACATGTGCACCAATGAATGAACAAATTATGCATGCGAAGTGATGTGCTCGCCAACAAATAATCATGCAAAGATGTGTTAACGGACGGACAGACGAGAAAACATGCAAGATGTGCTCATAGAGGGATGAACGAACGAACATGCACCTTTTGTGAATAGATGACCCTGTCAAGCCTTCCAACATGCAAACAAGGAACAATGTGCCAAAGCATCATCGAGTGAACCAAACACCATCAAAGACTCCATGCACTTTGTCATGTGGAGGTGAAGTTGTGCTACACAATGAAGACATCCATCACCTAGTAGCACTGTAGCTCAACATGCACTAAAGCAGCAACACAAATGTACCAGCACTGTCATGTCAAGTCATGTCATCCACATCTCTACTATGGGCTATGTTTTCAATCAATGAAATGTCATGTGGAAGTCCAAGAGACCCACTTGTTGTATAAAGAGTCATGCAAAGTCGAAAAATCATGGAATTCAAACAGTCATGAGGGTATTCGAACAACCACAAGGGTCAGTTTCACCCTTGGCTATAAATACCCCCATCATTTGTACATGAAAGCACTTTTCACCTCAGGTCCTTCCACATATCGAAGTGAGTATGTAATATTTTCTTTGAGGAGTAAGTAGCGGCTCCAATGCCCCACTCACAGGGTTAGTAATGTATGTTGTAACAATGTGTCTAGGAACTTTCACTTAATTCAGAAGCATGTTAACAAGCCAACACATTTTCACACATGTATTGTAATTGTTTTAAGACTAATTTTGAACACTTGTAATGTATGTTTCTTTAACTTGTGTTGAACACTTAAACTATTTCACTTGTTGTAATACATAATTTGTTAATGGAAATGTGTTATAGATATTGCTAACGTTGTCTTGCCCATGGTAGCTATCTCCCCCTACACTAGACAAACCCTTCACATAAAGCTTGTTGTAACAATCGTTGCACTTGTTCAGACTCATCCATTGAGTGTTGTACATGTTATCTTACCTCATCTATTGTGATTGTCGCATCTGTGTGGACTGCTCCTCTAGAAGTTGTGCATGCCCTATTATGTTGTGTGTTCCTAGCTGAGTTGGGACTTCATCCCAACCAACTTGGGACTCACTCTCACCCTCTCCCCTTACAATGAAAGAACCATTGACACAAGTACACTAGCATTTGCTAGGCACATGAACCTCACTTCTTGAAGGAAAAGAATACCACTCTCCTGTGCTGATAAGAAAGACTTGAGGAAAATCCTTAAGACAATTGAAACTGGTCCATCATACTGAATGGGACTCCCACACCAAATGGTGTGAGGTCTAGTTGGGACTTCATACCAGGGTGATTCCTTGAAAGTTGGTGGGTCTAGCACGATTAACATTTCTAGCGCTAGAAAGAAGGAATCCAGTTGTATATGGCTGAATATCCCCTCACACTGATTCATCAACCATCTGGTCAAGGTAGTAACTCGTACTCCGTCTCACCTACACACGACTCTATAGTTGGTTACTCCTCACCTCTCAAGGTTGAACAAAAGAATATCTATCATCAACTTCACTCTGATCATCCCGTCACTTGCTAGTTCGCGAAAGTAGTTGGACTGATCCTAGGCATACAAAATCTCCATACGCATCAACGAAGTCAAAAGCCACTCCCACAGGAGTTGTTGTATCATCAGTGGATGAAGGAGTCCTTGCCACACTTGAAGGTCTTGCAAAAGCTATTGATGTTGGAGAGGAACCTCCAGTCTTCTGCCAAGGCTAACAAGACACTCTTGTGATTTTGGGATCAAGCTTCAGTATAGGAGGTGGGGGGGAAGGAAGTGGAGGAAGTGTAGGCAAAGATGAACCAACAAACTCATACCTGGAACCATCCGACTTTGAAAGAGAGGAAGAGGGCAAAGTGGAAGAAGAGATAACTGACCCAAATCTTGAATGGATGACTTAGGGACCATTGTCTCTCCCAATTGTTCTCCACAAGATGCATAAGCGAGCGGAGAAAATGAACATCAAGTTCAACCCTAACAATGTGGTGAAGGCAGAAGAACACTTAGACAACTTATACCTACAGTTGTAGACCGTTGAGGTACGGTTTGATGTCATAACATGTAGATTTTTCCCATGTACCTTGGATGGTCGCATAGCTGCATGGTATCACAGCCTTCCACTAAAATCTATACAGAACTGGGGTGCATTCAAACACACGTTCCTTGAGATTTTTGCTGACGATAAAACCCTAGCTATGCTACACAAAGAGTTGGGAAATCTCAAGATGGAGGGAAAAGAAGAATTACAAAACTTCAATTAGAAATTTACACTTATTCTAAGCAAGTTTGCAGAGGACACTAAACCTCATGTCTCTATCACTATTGATTACTACACGTCCGCACTGCCAAACAACATTGCACAGTTCATCAAGCGAGCTGTGAATCCAACACTCTTGGAAAGTTGTGAAGAGGTTATTATTGTTGAGAAAGACCTGCATGCTATCAAAATCAATGAAGGACTCCAAGGATGCAAGGAGGAAGCCCCAAGCAATGGCAAGCAAAGGGAAGAGACAAGGAAGAAACCAATATTGAGACCCTCAGTCGCCTTGTCAAGAACTTGACCACAAACATGTCTAAGCTCAAGCAACGGAAAAGAGACACATTTGCAAGCATCCATCCGCCCAGATAGAGATAGGAAAACAACTCATCGAGAAACTCATCAAGTAGCAACCGGTTCACTTCAAAAACTGCACAGAAGCCTGTGTTACAACTTGAACAGTGCATAGATCCTAAGTTTTGTTCCTTCCACGAAAAACATCACCTCAAGAACACTTGTTTGGATTGGAAGTGAGTCGTTAGCTCTTTCTGCAGTCATACACTTGATGTATAAAGAAATAGGGAGGAGAAACCAGAAGACACTAATGATAATGAAGAGGTTGCACCTGATGAAACATCAAGTTTGGGGCATGTAGTGAATGCGTATCAGTGCTCGCAAGTAATGTCGAAGATGAACATTGAGAAGCAGACCCAAAAGCAAAATGATCGTTACAATATTAGGAGTAAAGGGCCCCCCCACACTTGGGGAAATGCAAGAGAAGGTAAGACTGCTGATGAAGAAGGTCGATCCACCGGCCACCCCAAAGATGAAAACGCAAAGCAAGTCCAGGAAGGCAGTGATGGATAAGAGTACATCCATGAGAAGCAAGTTACAAAACACTCCGCTGGACAACACAAACATCCATTCCACCTTGGACACCTCGATGAGTTTACGACCTTTGGACTATAACATTGTTGATGGCATGAATAAAACTCGAGCATACATCAGTTTGTTTGAGTTAGCCAAGGTCTAGAGTCAGTGAGATATCCTGCTGCCTGCATTGGGACAGACAACAACAAATAGCGCAGCCTCTACTGGCGGGAGCAAGCACACCTCCCGAATCACTTTCCGCTATGCTCAATACATTCTCGGTGGAAGAAGCAAACTCAGGTTTCCCCCCATTCCTACTTTCATTTGAAGTTTTTAACTACAATGTTCACAACTGCTTGGTTAATTCTAGCACGACAACCAATGTCATGCCGCTCTCCATCACTAGGAAGATTAATGCTTAATGGAGTGAGACATCCATGCGAATCATCCAACTTTATTAGACATTAGTACTAGCCATTGGTGAATTATGAGACATGATCATCCGACATCTCATGACAGTAAGGTCCATAAATGCATCAACATAGTTGTTGTGGACATATCGGAAGCATATGGTCTATTACTCAGTAGAGACTGGTCCAACATGCTAGATGGATATTTTTCTACAGACTTGTCTCACATGTGGCTTCTGTATAAGGAAAAATGCAACCAAATACAGGTGTTATCCGAGAGGTGTATGAAATACATTGTCACTCCCCTTAATGGTGAGAACGAACCGTTGGCCTTCGTAGAACTCATGTTTGGCAACTGCCTTTTGGAAAAAACATTGGAGTGTTATCCTGCACAACCAGCTCCAACGTCAGCACATAGTTGGGACTCCTTCCTTGCCTAACTAATGGTAATGAAACTGGTACAGTTCATTAAGAAATAGTACAACCATGTGAAACAGTCTGTGTATAAATAAGTTGTCAGTCATGGATTTTGATGAATCAAAGACATATGATGGCTCAAGGACCGGGTATAGCTTAGTTGCCCAAAACAATAGAAAATGCATGATTTCAAGCTACTTGAGGTTTGAATGCACAAACAACATCACTGAGCATGAAGCACCCATGTTGGGATAACTAAGAACCCTCAACCTCAACATGGTTGCACTCAAATTAGTACTACACTCCACGAACAATGTTGATATTTTCAAGAACATAACAATTGATGAAGGTAAGCATGAGCTATCTCTGAAAACTGTAGTTGAGGGCAAGAAAGGAAACCCCGTCCCCAAGTGGTTGGGTTCTATTGAAAAGCTCTATGATTTGCATAACTTTGGTCAAGGACCAAGAAACAACAGAACTAGTAAAGCCATCATTATGAACAAATAAAGCATCCTAGGGACCAATCACAATTCAAAGATGGTTAGTCTTCGTACAAATTTCATGCCACAATAGTGGTTAGCTTTTGACCACCTTATCAAATAGTACCAGGATGTGCCCACAAGGGTAGATGATGACCTAAGTACATACGACCTGTGAATAACCCAACACATGATTCCAGGTAAAGGACGAGCCAAAACATTGCAGCAAAAGTCAAGTAAAACACATATGTCATTTGGACTCCTTATACAGAAAGAATTGACTAAATTGTTGCATGTTCGGGTTACTTGCAAATTTCATTATCACACTCGGGTTTCTAATTTAAATTCCACACATAAGAAATCCAGGAAAATCCTCTTATGCATTATTTTCAGGAACTTGAACCGTTCCTGAAATAAAAACAACTACCACGTGTGATCATCTGAGCCTATGTTGCACACAATACTTGAAGCAATGGTGTTGTCTTCACTTAAAGGTTTTTTCGAATGCCACCAGGTCCTAGTAGCGGAGCTCGGTGGACTTACACTAGTCCACGAGAAGCTTGGCCCACACATATATCATCTGCAATCACTTGATGGGAGGATTGACAACCTTCCTATCAATGGATAAGATCTCAAGAATTACTTTCAGTAGGCCAGGTCATGCTTGTGCCATGTACATAGTCTGCTTGTTGCTTGTGGTTTTCATATTTTTTTGGCTTTGCTTATTATCTTTGTTTTTACCTTGTTTGATTCTGCTTACTATTTTTTTATGTTTGTTTTGTTTGCTTGGTATATTACTATTTTTTTTCCTGAAATAAGTGCTACCAACTACTACGTTCTGGCTTTTGAATAGAGTATGTGGTTGAAATTTGAAGAGACGTATGACATTGCGACACTTTTCCAGTCTTGTGTCCATATTCTTTGTGCTTGGTTATAACCTTTGGCTAGTGAAGTCTTGATAGAAAATACGAGTCGTAAACAAGGGAAGTTTTAGTCCAGCCATGAACTTGTGTCCACACTAGGAAGCCCCATTCCTGTACTTGACCTTCTGCTTGTGTTCAAGCTCATCCAACTAGTAGAAACAAAGAAGGGGAAAATCCAAACGAGAAAACCTATGTTAGAGGTCTTACATGCTTCTCTAAAAGAACAACCTCTTTTTCTCTCAATAAGTCGGGATCCCTCTTCCACCCCAAAAATAAATAAGTTCCTATGCACATGCCTCTTGAAAAATACAAAGGCGAAAGAAGAGAAAGGCTTCCTACGTAGAGAGGTGAAGCATGCAACTCCATTGGGGTACTTACCAGGCTCATTGGCAGTGGAGGAATGTGTGGGTTCCTACATGACTTCACCGGGGTACTGTCTAGGCTTGCTAGCAGTGGATTAACACCAGAGATGAAAACTTATACTCTAAAAATATTCAACTCATGAGCTAAAATACCCTTCCTGGATTCAAAATTTTGATATCTAAGCTAAACTTTTGATTGTGTTTGATTGGGTTGGAAAAGTGTGAACAATTTATTTCCATGGGGTAAGTGGGGAAGCCGAAGTAACCCACGCAACGATTCAATACTCCCCAAAAGACTAAGGCCCTATGCTAGAAATGAACCAAAATAGAGAAGTTGGAGTTCTACCAGTGTGTCACCAAGTGTTGTAGCGGCTACAACACTTTCCAAAATTTTGGACTGCACCTAATTTTAGAGCCTCCCTTGGGAGCTTCACTTGATAACTCCACACCCTCACGTTTAATCCATGAGCCCGTGGGTGTCTTTTCATCTTCCTTGCTTGTTCATTCCACCCATGTTTCTACATGTTGGTGTCTAAGTCATGCTTGCGACCATGTTCTAGTTATGCTCAAGGTCTTCGATTCATGTGTACTTATTGTGTTCACTATGAAAGCATCTATCACACTCACATATGAAGTCATATTCACTATTGCACAATCGTTGTCAAGGTCGATCAATCAATCACAAGTGTCGCGCTTGTTGCTTACATTGTTGGTGAGTCATGTTGAACATGTCTGTCTGGATCTTTTGAGTCATTTCGTCGTCGAGTCATGTGAGTGTGTGTTCACATGATCACCTATGCATCTTTTGATCATTCACAAACTTGGTCATTTTGCTGAAGTTCTGACGACTGAACTCCCCTTTGACAGTCAAACCATCACTCGGACATTGGCTTGATTGACTGTCACCTAGAGGAATGTAGAAGCACAAGCAGGTATTTCCAAGTTGCGTTAATCGCAAGCAATCCAATCATCTTTCATGTTGACCACCTGGACAGTCGGACTCAACAGCCACCGTAGAACTGAATCTCATCAAAAATTTCACATAGGCTACTCACCTTGCCAGCTCTGGTGACTAAGGAAATTGTGTAGAAAGGCCAAACATACACCAATTTCCCATCCCTATCTCCCTTAGAAAATTGTCCAGTTTTCCCAGTCAGTCCTCTTGACAGTCGACTGACTGCTCATGCAGGAAATTGTGCAAATTTCATGAGTAGGCATTTTGTTGGACAACAATCCGCTCAACTTAGAAATTGCACAAATATGATCAGTAGGCCATCTTGTCAACCTCAATGCAGTTTTCCTCACCAGCAGCTCCTAGTAGCGGACTGCCGATTCCCTCCAGGAATTATGCAGTTTTCGCTGCCAAGCTCCTAGTAGCTGACTGCCTGTTCCCCTTGGGAATTGTGTAGTTTTTTCTGCCAGTTCCCAGTAGTTGACTATCTGTTCCCCTTGGGAATTGTGCAGTTTCTACTTGTAGTGACCCAACAACCAACTACCAGTTCCCTTTGGGAATTGCACAATATTGACTATGAGGCTCTCGGCCAGTTCCTCCAAAAAACTATGCAATTTCTGCCTATTGATCCTCCTTGCAGCCCGATCTGTTCCTCTAGAAAATTATGCAAATTTTTCCTTCTAGCCCATGCTGCCTACTCATTCTGGAAACTATGTAGATTCTGTTGATCTTGCCTTCCCACAACTCAGACTGTCCCTCCCAAAATTTGCGCAATTTTTCCTTCTAGCTGAGCCGAACCTCCCAGACAGTCACTGTCAACTTGGATAGCTCATCTTCATCACTCAGTGAATATTTCATAGTTTTCATTAGTAGTTCCCTGAGCCATCATCCCACTTCACAACCTTGCTACCTCTCCCGGTCACCTACATCCAAAATGATCATGTGTCATGGTAGACTAGGAGGTTTTTGGATTTGATGTTGTCTCGTCATGAGTGATTGCAGGCATAGGTACACTAACAAACATGGTGTGATGATGAAAGGGATGAATGAAGGGAGCACATGCAGAAGTGGGGGTTCACTAATGGATGAACAAATGATGCATGTGAAGGGATCTACTCGCGAGTGGATAATCATGCAAAGATGTGTTCATGGATGGACAGATGGGCAAACATGAAAGATGTGCTCATGGAAAGACGAATGAACAGACATGCACCTTTTGTGAACAGATGAGCCTATAAAGCCTTCCAACATGCAAGCAAGGAACAATGTGCCAAAGCATCATTGAGTGAACCAAAGGCCATCGAAGACTCCATGCACTTTACCATGTGTAGGTGAAGTTGTGCTACACCATGAAGACATCCATCACCTAGTAGCATTGTAGCTTGACATGGACTCAACAATAACACAAATGTACCAACACAATCATGTTTCCCACATATTTACTATGGGCTATGTTGTCAATCAATGTAATGTAAAGTGGAAGTATAAGAGACACACTTGTTGTACAATGAGTCATGCAAAGTCAAATAGTCATGGAAGTCAAATAGTCATGAGGGTAGTCGAACAACCACAAGGGTCAGTTTCACCCTTGGTTGTAAATAACCCTCTCATTTGTACATGAAATTACTTTTCACCTCAGCCCCTCCCACATAGCTAAGAGCGTCTATAATCATTTCTTTGAGGAGTAAGTAGTGGCTCCAACTCCACTCTCATGAGGTTAGTGATGTATGGTGTAACAATGTGTCTTGGAATATTCACTTACTTTAGAAGATTGCTAACAGGCCAACACGTTTTCACACATGTATTGTAACGGTTGTAATACTAATCTTGAACACTTGTAACGCATGTTTCTTTAACCTGTGTTGAACACTTGAACTATTTCACTTGTTGTAATACATAATCTGTTAATGGAGATGTGTTGTATATGCTGTTAACATTGTCTTGTTTGTGGTGTTTATCACCTCGGACACCAGATAGACCCTTCACATAAAGCTTGTTGTAACAACCGTTTCGCTCGTTTAGACCCATCCATTGAGTGTTGTACGTGTTACCTTACCTTGTATGTTGTGACTGCCGCATCCGTGTGGACTCCTCCTCCAGATGCTGTGCATGTCCTATTCTATTGTGTGTTCCTATCCGAGTTGGGACTTCATCCCAACCAAATTGGGAATCACTCTCACCCTCTCCCCTTATAGTGAAAGAACCATTGACACAAGAGGTACACAAACCTCACTTCTTGAAGGCAAATCAGACCACTCTCCTGTGTTGACAAGTAAGAGTTGAGGTAAATCCTTAAGACAGTGGCAACTAGTCCATCATATCGGATGGGACTCCCACAAAAACGGTGTGAGGTCTAGTTGGGACTTCATACCGGGGTGATCCCCTAAATGTTAGTTGGTCCAGCACCGTCAACAAGTTGAAAGGGTTACATACTTGCTTAAATGAACTGTTTGGGGAGGATAAGTCGGTTGGGGGTTTGAGTTTGTCTAAAACCTCACACTATAAGCTATCGAGAGTATCTTGTGCTCTCAATCTTTCATAGTCTTTTTGCCATGCCTTTGAGGTAGTGGTCTACCCACAGAAAGTTGTTACATCTTTCCCGATGGGTTTCTCTTCCTATGATTTTTGCCAGGGAAAATGCGGGTTTTGTTGTTCCTAGGATCTTTGTTTTCCATTCCTTTAGACAACCTCAGGATGAACAGATAGAGATAGGCTCCTTGGGGTCAAAGGAGGTTAGTGGTTTATTTCCTCCTAGTGTTGAGGGGTAGGTGGGGCTATTTGAAGGTCATCAGGAAATATATTTGGTTCCACAAGCTATTGAGGAGGGGTCTAAGGGATCAGGTAGTCATGTCGGTGAATAGGTTTCTTCAATAAATCCCTTTGTGAATGGATTACCTTCGAGACTTAAAAGGAAGAAGGGGAAGGTCATTAAGAAGAAGGCAGAGAATCCCAAGATAATTCGTGCAATGGATATCAGGATGGATGAATCCGTGACAATCTTTGAATGCATAATCATAGGGCAAGTAAAGGGCCTTCAATACTCTACTAATTTCATAAAGGAATGGATAAATAAGGAATGGGAGTTGGGGCCTAAAACACAGACTGAAGTTATTTTTTATCTCATGGTTATTTTATGGTTTGGTTTTCAAATATGGAGGCTATTGACTGGGTACTTGTTCGCTATTGAGGTTTCGGTAAAGCATCGATTTTCTTCAAAAGGTGGACTCCTCTTTTTGATGCGAAAAGGGAAAGACTAGGGTGTGTGTCTCCCATCTCTTCCACCAAATATGTGGTCTATGGATGTCTTCGAGGCTATTGAGAACATCCTAGGTACCTTCTTGGAAGTGGACATGTCCTTCCAAGCTTCCATGGAATGAAAGGTGGCTCACATTTTGGTTAAGTTGGACTTGAGGGAGGGTTTGGTGAAAAGATTCAGATTGAGGTGGATGAATATTCTGTTACTTAGGATTTGGACTATGAATGGTTGCCTTATCATTGCCATCGGTGCCACAAACATGGCCATATAGCTAGGGATTTCCCTTTGGGTTTTAGATGCAAGAGGAAAAATTGGGTGGAACCAGTTCACGATTTTCAGGAATAAAACTAGGATGTCGAAATGGAACAGAATGGCCTGGGGGTCAATCAACCGAGAGCTTAGGTTCAAGAAGGGGTCGTGGATGAACAAAGATCTACTCCTATGAGAGTTATTGGCTTTTATTCTATACCCGATAAGGTCTATATGGATGAGGGTTTATATCTTCTTGTGGGTACTATCTCTCGCCTTCCTCCCTCTCTTTCATTTCTTTGTATGCCTCTTGTGAATCCTTGTTTGGGGCCTGGTCGCTCCAGGCCTCCCAATGATGTTTGCTCTACTCAATGTGATATCTCTATGGTGCTCAATAGCATTATCACGTCTATTCTAGTTTTAAACCTCTCTAGCACCTCCTTAGTGGATCCTGTGGCATTATCCTCTGTTGTTCCCTGCCATGACAAACCCTATTACAATCTCCAACCTAGGATAAAAGAGACCATCAAGATGATCTTGTCGGTGGTATCATCTTTCTGAGTGATTTTGCGGGTCCTCCAAAGAGTAGGGGCAGAAAATCAAACCTCTTAAAGGCTCATTTAAAGGAAAAACTTGACATTGTTGATGGAAAACAACTTTCCCTAAAAGGGTCACTTAGAGAATCATTGAATCCTTTGCATATTTCCAATTTTTTTGCTTGTCTTCAATTGTAGAGGGATTGCCAGTTCCTAGAAAAAGCTGTCTCTTAAACACCTCTTTATGAATGTGGTTTGTGATGTTATTATACTTCAAGAGACCCTGTGTTTAGGGGTTTCTACTATAAATATTCTAGGGCACATGATGCTTGGGTAGTCTTTTGTGGCTTTGGATGTTTGTGGGCATTCTAGTGGTGGGAATATGCGAATCGGGCAGGAAGTTCAATAGAAAGGGAAAGTACCACTGGGTATTTCTTCGGTATTGCATATGGGATGTCCTCCTAGTGTAGTAAGAAGCAGAAGTTTGTAGCTCTGAGCTCTGCTGAAGTTGAGTACATGGTAGCTAGCAAAGCAACATGTGAATTTATATGGCATAGGAAACTACTTGTAAATCTATTCAGGAGAAGGATGGAAGTGACAAGGATCACAGTCCCATTCCTTTTTGGATTTATTTATTTATTTTTTTTAATCTAAATCATTGATTAAGTGTTTGAATCTTGTGATGGGTGGATATCTAAATGTTTCCCTTGGAGTATCTGAATCTTGGGGGCCAAATCTTATAGTTGATGCATTGGCAGGTTCTTTTAAGACAATATTCATATGGGGGGGTTCATTGATGTGGACCCACTAAAATTAAAACCTTCCTCGAGAAATAGGAGGGTGGGGGAGGCTAAAGTGGCTAAACGACTAGACCGATTTATGATAAAAAAATATTTGGCAACCCATACTCCTTTTTTTCGCCAATGGATTGACAATGGATGTGAATCAAACCATATTCTGATCTTCTTGGAATTAAAAGTGGCCAGTAGGAAGCATGGTGCTCCATTTAAGTTTTAACTCCTCCTAGCTAAATGATTTATCATATAAAAATTAGTTTGACAAATTTGGGACTCTAATATAGAAAATGTGGGTCTTTCACTTGCTCGAATATTCGTGGAAAAGCTTAAAAGATTGAAACAATCTGCAATTTTTTGGGTGAAGGAAAAAATTCTCAAGGATGAAGAATCTCTAAATCTTATTAAAAGGGATATGGAGGACCTTAAAATCCTAGATAGTGATGGTTATGAAATGAAAGAGAAAAAAGGAAAAAGTTTTGGCTTTAGAAGGGGAAAGGCATAGGATCTTGAAGGAGATTGAAGAAAAATGGATATTGAAAAGCAAAGCGATTTGGCGAAAGGAAGGGGATGAAAACTCCAAGTTATTTCAGAATTATGTGAAGGGTAGGAAAATATCTAACAATAACTGGGAGTTGAAAAAAGAAGATGGGGTTTCAGTGTCCTCCTTTAGTGATTTGTCTGGAATGGGGGTTAACCATTTTAAATAACTTTTCAAAGCTTCCCAGGAGGCTTCGATTACTGAAGTCATCCAAGTGGCTCAAGTGTTCTTGAGGTTAGTTGAGGAGGACGCAAATGAATCCCTAATGGCTCTGGTTACAAAGGGGTAAGTGGAAGGAGTTCTCCTTTCTATAAAAAAAGAAAAAAGTTTGGGTCCTCACAGTTAGATGGTGGAATTCTTTCAACATTTTTTTGAATTATTGGAGGATGACCTAGCTAGACTAGTGGAAGAGTCTAGGAGCAGGGGTTTTGTTCACGATCCTCTAAATTATACTTTCATTACTCTAATTCCAAAGACTGAATGTCCAAATTTTTTTGATGATTTTAGATCTATATCCCTATGCAATTGTATATATAAAATAATTGCTAAAACCATTGCTATGCGTCTCAAACTAATTATTTGAAACAACATGTCACAAGAGAAGTTTGTGTGTCTTGAAGGGAGACAAGCTCTTGAAGTTATTGGGGTGCTTAGGAAACTCTGCACAACATAAAAAAAATAACAAAAAAGGTATGATTGTGAAGATTGACTTGTCAAAGGCTTATGACAAGATTAGCTAGAGTTATTTATGCCTTTTGATGACCCATCTGGTCTTCAATATTAATTTTATAAATTGGGTTATGAGCTCTTTAAGAAATTTAATGTTTTTTGTCCTCATTAATCGGGTCACCTACCCATTCTTTTTCAGCCACAGGGTGATCAAGTGATCAATATTTGTCTCAAAAATCAAAGTGCTCAAAATCACTCAAAACCTAAATGAGCGCATCCGTCTTGGCGATACAACCCCAACACAACTCATTTCACTCAAAACAGATTTCATATGAGGAAGATATCACGTTCTTTCTGCTTTTCCAAACAAAAGAATTTTGCAAAAAAAAGAAAGTACAGTCGCTACATAGTCAGCAGTCTGTATTACTAACGTGGTAGGTGACTAGGCAGGTCAACGGTTTGGTCAACAACTAATGGAGTCTTTCCAAGTGGTTTGTTGTGGTTGGTCGATGATGTGGTGATTTTATTAGATTTCATTGGTTGGAGTAAGGACCAATGAGAAGGGAACACGTGTCAAGCCTGGAGACTGCCATGTGTCCCTCTCCAAAGGCTTGGGTATTGATGTGCAGTGGTAAAATCATTGTGGCAGGTCGGTAGAGTGGAACTCGTGACCTCACCCACACAGTTCCAACATATTACGACTACACCACATGCAAATGAATCAACATATAAGGGCCACAGTTTGTATTTAAATTATAAGCCGTTGATGGTTGGGGGGAGAGAGGGCCAACCCCGTAACCAGCCCTCTCCCATGTGATCACACCACGAAAATAGTTGGCTAGCGCTATCATAACAACTCCATATTAAGTGTTAATCATGTTTAACGTTAATTTATCTGAGATTATCCACTAGTTAATGCACAGTTTAGTTTGGTAGCAAGTTTGGCAGTCCCCCAAATTCAACTCTAACTCCAGATTTAGCGGAGTTAACTAGATTTCCTCCAGTCCTAGTGGAGAATTTCTAAGAGAAATTTTTTTAGCCAAAAGTTTTGCAATTTTCGACAAAATTGGGATCAAGAAAAGGCATTCCTAGCTGATTTTGATGTTCTAAGCACATTGAAGTAGGTTTCAGGAGTAGTAGATCATTATAAACAACACTCTTTTCTATTTTGTGATAATATAGAGGCCCAAGCCATGGAAGCTGGACCAAAGAGATGTAGCCCAGGAGGGGTGCACTCCTTCATTAAAACATTGTGTTAAGTGTTCATTTTGATGATTTGTTGTACATTTGTTTGTTGTTGTTCAACACTTTACTTACATGCTATTTTTCTCATGAATTTGATATAAAACTTGACAAAATTTACTTGTTCATTCATAAACACCATAAAGGAAACCTATGCACATGAAGCAAATAATAAGCAATTGTTTTTAATTCTGAAGTTGAAATTAGCACAACAAAATTAACATTCAACAAAATATCAAGTTGGTATTAGAGCAAAGGTTATTTTCTTTATTTCTTGAGTTTTGTGCAAGTAGGATTTTAATGGTTGTAAATTTGTGATGCTTACAAGGTTAAAGTTATAGAGAGGAGAAGAGAAAATATTGGTTGCAAATCCTGAGGTAATGCCTAGAAGAAGGAGAGCCACAAGGCCACAATCTCCACCCAATGTTTTAATCCCAGTTGCACTTGAAGCACCTCGAGTTTTACCTTCAATTGAGATTGAGGAGGTGTAAATAGAACCAGAAGCTGAGATTTAATTCAAAGCCATCATGTCTTGAGCAAGAGAGAGTGAAGGTATTTCAGAAGAGGAAGCATTCAAGAAATCTTTTTATGAATTAACTGATATGGTTAGAGTCCTCTTTGAAGAGAGGAATACTAGAATGGCTACAAAGGGTTCTAAGTACTTCCCACATGGAGAGGGAAGATTAGGAGATAAAAAAGATGAAAAGGAGGATTCAAAGGGTAATGGAGGAAAGCCTCCTCCATGTCCACCACCTTCATCATCTTCCTCATCATCTTCATCATCCTCATCATCCCAAACAACATCATCTTCCACTTCCACCACAAAAACTATTCATACTCATTCAAAAAACCCAAAAGAAAAAACTCCCTTACTCAAATTGGACATTAAGTTTTAACTTCCCATGTACAATGGTGAGGTCAATGCAGAATAGTTAGACAATAGTATTTGACAATTGGAGGTTTATTGCAGAGTTCAAAACCTTCAAGAAGATGACATAAAGATCTAGTTCGCTTCATTGAGGCTAGAGGGAGCAAAACTAGCTTGGTGGGAAGAAAAGACTTAAAAGGAAATGTGAATTCATGGTAAGATATCCATTTCTTGGGTTGAATTTGTTTCTTCAATTAAAAGACAATTTTATCCCTTAGCCTATATGCAAAAAATCCATTATGAGTTGGCAAAATTTTAGGAAAACAATTTTGTTGTTAGGAGTAAACTTGAATTCCGAAGATACTCTCTTGAAATATATTGGGGGTTTACATTCATACTTAAAACATACTATCCTTATGTTCAATCCAAGAAATTTAGATGAGGTACGTGTGCAAGCCACGTACCTTGAAGCAGGAGGAAGGAACATTCAGGAAGAGGGTAGTAAGAAGAATCCATTCAAGGGTAAGGAGAAAGGGAAGGGTGGAAAATGGAAAGGAAAGAAGAATGCAAGTGTAAAGAAAGAAGTGGATAAAACTATATTTCAACATTGTTCCAAAGTGGGCCATGACGAAACCCACTGTTGGAAATTACATCCTGAACCAAGGCCTAAGAAACCAAACAATAAGGGGAAAAAATGACTGCTACCACACAACATGATCTTGGATCCAATTATGGTGATGAGACCAAGATTTCAGCCATGGTCACAAAAGGAAAAGAATCTATAGCAAGCACTAGTTCCTCACATCGTCACAACAACACTCCAAATGAAGAATCAAGAATATAGTTGTTCCATGTAAGGGTAATTTCAAATCATACAAAGATTGATGCATTATTTGATAGTGGGTCACAATCGAACTTAATTTCAGAAGACTTGGTCAAAAAGATTAACATTGAAACTAAACCTCATCATAAGCCATATCCCTTGGGTTGGACAGTCAACAATGCAAATTTACAGGTTACAAGGGAATTCTTATTCAGGTTTGCCATTACTAAAAAATTCATTGATGAAGTTAAGTTAGATGTAGCTCCACTTGAGATCTCAAGAATCATTCTGGGAATCCCATATCTATATGATAGGAAAGTGGTATTTTATCACCATGAGAAAAATTCCTTTTTATCAAGGATGGAGTGGATTATATCCTGAGATCCCATCGCAAAAATCTAAACATTTCTTTGGTTAATGCAGGGCAAATGAAGAGACTAGTAAATGCAAGTAAAAATTTTGTGCTTCTCATGATCAAGAAAAGGAATGATATTGATTATGAATCTTTTGAAGGCTATGATGATAAGTTAAAATATGATTTTTTTTGATGTGGTAAGAACCATGGCAAAATGTTTCAGGAACCAAAGGGGTTACCTCCCAATAGGGGAATTCATCATGAGATACAGCTGTAGCAGGATGTTCCACTTCCAAACATTGGCATGTATTGCATGTCGATCATGGAGAGCATGGAAATAAAAAACAAAATTCCAGAATTGCTGAACAAAGGTATTCTACACCCATCTACTTCACCATGTGGTTCACCCATTATTTTGGTGCGAAAGAAGGATGGGACTTGGTGCATGTGTGTGGATTTTCATGCACTGAATAAAATAATGGCAAAGAATCATTGTCCACTCCCAAGAATTGATGATTTGCTTGATCAATTGAGGTATGAAAAGTATTTCACTAAGTTAGACTTACGAAGTGGTTATCATCAAGTTAGAATAGCTAAAGAGAACATTTGGAAAACCACATTTAAAACTAAACAAGGGTTGTTTGATTAGCTTGTTATGCCTTTTGGTCTTACAAATGCTCCAGCAACTTTCATGAGAGTTATGAATGATGTATTGAGACCATTTCTACATGATTTTGTCATTTCTTACTTAGATGATATTCTCATATTCAACAAATGCATAGATGAACATGTCATGCATGTGAACAAAGTACTTGATGTCTTGAGAAATGAATAGTTGTTTTTAAAGATTTCAAAGTGTTAATTTGACAAGAATTATTTAATGTATTTGGGACACATTGTTGGAGGAGGTGAGTTGAAGATAGACTTCTTTAAGTTATCAAACTTCCATTAAATCATCAATTGGACTTGGTACTAGGACTAATAATTATGTTGAACTAAAATATTTGAAGCTTCTTTTGTGCTGGTTAAGGCAGTTGGACATTGATTTAGCCTAGATATTTGGTGACTCCATGAATATTATAAAATGGACAAACAATAAGCAGATATGTCAAAATCATATTTTGATTCCTATTTTAGATGATATCCTTTACATCAAATCAGTTTTTAATGAAATTTATTTTTGTCATATTTACAGAGAAAGAAACACGGATGTAGACAATTTTTCTAAAAAAGTTATTTAGAAATCTCTGGACACCTGGCATATAATCTCAAGGGTCGACGCGCGGGTTCTTGAGATGGATCAATCTCCATTCCTCTAAAAGTTCCTATCTATTTCTTTGTTATTTTTGTTCTAGTGATATAGTGGGTTATGGCATTGTAATCATATATTTTCAGTATTGATATTTCCTTCATTGTTGTTATCAAACTTTACATTTTTCAACAAGTTTTTTGGATTTTTGGGTTGTTTTCTCTATATGTATGGAGAGACCCAGTTTTTACTATGGCAGTTGATATTCTCTTGCAGTTTGTGAACTTTTGTATTGAGCAAAGAGTTATTTTATCTCTTTTCCTCCATACGTTGTAAAACACTTTTTAATTAGGGTGGACACATAGTCTTTGATACAAATGCTTTATTGCATCCACTATGTAAATTTTTATTTCGTTAATAAAGAGTTCGATGTTTCTCTGGAAAAAAATAAAATAAGAGTTATGAATTTTGGAGCGAAAAGAAGAAAACTGTTTTATTTTAATTGTATTGTTGGCTTGTCCATTTATAAGTTTACTCAAATTTCAAGTGTATAAACTTGTTGGATGTGGAATTAAATTTTTCATCCACTGAGTACCCATCATGCATACTTTTGAGAAGACCCACCTTGACAAAAAATTAAGATACATTAAAAGAACGTGTTGAACACACTTTTTTAATGTATCTTCTATTTTTATGAATGTGAGTTTTCTCAAGAGTATGCATGATGGTACTCTTTGGATTTTGAATTTAATTCTACATCTAACGAGTGTCTACACTTGAAATTTGAGTAAACCTATAAGGATATATGCAAAAAATACAATTAAAAAAATAGTTTTTATTCTTTTCCCTCCAAAATATCTACATGCACCTCTTTTTAAATTTAAAGGACTTTGATTGGTTTACATATTATGACATGGAAAGTACATAAAAATTTCATTTTCACTTTTAGGCTAAAATTTCCTTTAATGCCTTGAATCCTTGTGGAGGAGGAAGAAGAAGAGCATGTTCCATCTCTCACGAAGACACAAAGAGAGCAACAACAAAGAATGACTTGACATTTCCATGTCATCAGTGTCATGTCATGTCATGAATCATCATTTGCCACATCATTTATGGATTATATAAATTCAATATTAGAGAAGTGTAATGTAAATTGGAAATCTGAGAGTCATCCATAGAAAGTGAAAATTCATGAAGGAGTCAAAGAGTCATGGCATGTTAAAGATTCATGAGGGTAGTCCAAGAGTCACAAAGGAGGTGAATGGTCACCACATTTGTTGTATATACACCCTCATATCTCATGCAAAGGAATTTTCACGTAGTCTCCTCCTAACAGGCATTAAAGAGGAAAATAGTTATTTTCGAGGACTAAGTGGTTGCTCTAATGCTCCACTATTTGGGCTAGTGGTGTTCATTATCTTGATGTATCTTGGAACTTTTCCTTAATTTCAAAGTTTGTTTGGCCATACAACTTTCATGCATATGTCGTAAATATTGTGAGACTATTATTTTAATGTTTTCAATGTATGTTGTTTTCATATGTACTAAGGAAATTGAGCTATTTTGGTGGCTTTGATACTTATCTTGTTTAAGGCGTGCTGTATGTGTTTTAACAATCATTGTTTCCATGTGAACTATTTTGTTGATTGATTAGTGATTCATTCATATGTATATGCTCATGTGTCTTTACTAGATAAATATTATTATTTTTCTTTTAAAGGATAAATTTTATTTCCCTTTTCAGTAGAATATCCTTGATACATTCCACAACTGAACATTCAACAAGGCATAACCACTTTGTAATTCGAAAGTAATTGTGCATTACTCTCTTGTGCTAAAATTTGTAGCAAAGGCATATCTCTAAGAATATATGCCCGCCAGGACTTATTTCCAGAAGGGATCCAACAACAAATAATGTGAAGTCTAAATGGGACATTTCATTGGGGAGACTCCTTTGCATGTTGGCAGTAACCAACACTGTCAACATTCTTGTGCTAGAAGGAGGGAAACCACCTTTTTATGGATGAAAACTCACAAAATACCTACAAATAGACTTTTATGAAAGGAAAAAACATTCCCATTTCCACCCCCAATCATACTCCTAAAAATGAAGAAATTGTTTGGTCTAGCTTAGGACAAGCCTTTGAGGTTACTTACGACTAACTATAGACTATATGACCCATCATTCATTAGTTTGTGAGAGCTATTGGTATGCTCCTTCTCGCTCCAATTATGCCTCATAAGCCTGTAAATAAATAAGTAACTCTTAGTGGAATATTGGTTTGGTCGATGGAATATTTGGTCATCGCAACCCTTGAAGAGTTGGTTGAACCAACACAGGATCGAGGGTAACTTCCACCTATTGAGGATAATCTAGATAATGAAGGGGAATATTTTCAGTTTTCTGATGAGGAGCCCCTTGGTTACAACACATATCTGAATGGTGCGGTAAAAGCTTCTTCAGATTCTGAAGAAAAGAGGGAGGAAAAAGATAAAGACATGTCTTATGCATATTTGGATGGGAGGGCCCAAGGGACACTCACTCTTTCAAACAATATTCACAAGATTCCCAAACATTTGAAAAAGTTGCTATCAAAGTTTAATCCAGGCAAGAAGACCAAATTTGAAGACCATATAGACGAGTTCTACATGCATCTACGGATTCTTGAGATAAATTTTGACAATGTTGCTTGCAAACTCTTTCCATATAATTTAGAAGGTAGAGTGTTTGTATTGTATCACAATATTCTAGCCAATTCTGAAACTGGAGGGAGTTCAAGAAGATTTTTCAAGAGAAATTTGCTAATGATAAGACTCCCACTATGTTATTGAAAAAACTTGATAATTTGAAATTGTGGGAGAAAGAAAGAATCAAAGATTTTAATTAGATATTTATGTGATTGTTGAACAAGTTCCCTACCAATGTGAAAACTCCCAATGACATCACTAAGGATTATTACATATTTGCCTTGCTGACTAACATTTCCATTTTTGTAAAGAGAGATGTGAAGGAAAAATTGGCCTTAAACATTGTAGAAGCTCTTGTTGTTGAAAAATATTTGTGATCTGTTGGAGTCATCACAGATGACGATGATATCAAGGACTTCAAAGAAGCTATTAATAAAAACAAAGCCTCTTCCAGCAAAACAAAAGACAAAGACGCTTTCGACATGGAAGGCTTGACCAAGTATCTAAAGTTGCTCACAAATGATGTTTTAGAATTGAAGAGACAGTCAAGCGAGGAATCCACTATGAGAAACAAATATTCCAAGCCATTGTTCCTTAAATGGGATAACAATTCACAACCAGCTAAGTTTACTTAGAGTTCTAACATAATGTTCAATATCGAAAGTTTTGGCTTGGATAATTTTTGCACCATTTATCAAGAAAAACATTCAGAAGAGACATGCTCGCACTAAAATCATAATATGAACACTATGATGGCAAATCTCATTGATACTTTATTAACATATGAACAACTTGAGAAGAATGAAGAAAGGAGCGAACTTGCCACGACTGAAGATAATTCATATGCTAGACATTCAGTAGAAATGTTCATTATTATATACAACGATGACAAACAATGTTGAACAACTAGAAACCAATGAATCTCCTCCTAAGCAGTCAGTTGATTGTTACAATCTGAGGAGAAAAGGACCTATTTCTAAGAAGGAAATTAAGAAGAATTTTATGAATATAATTCTGCCACCTTCGAACATAACTCAGAATTCACAGAGTAAGTTTGTGTTAGAGTCGGTCTGGTCAGTCCTTCATCAGAGATCAAAAATCTTTATGCATTTCATTTTTAGGTGTCCACTCCATTCACTGAGCTGCATTCTGCTAGGGGCATGCCATAATCTGATAGAAAAGGTCATGCTAGTCATTTCCCCTCATGTCTGGCTCCTGCAGGCTTAGGCCTTTTGTCAATGATCACCAAAGTCCATGACAGTCAAGGTCTGGTCCTTTAATGGACAAAAGTCATTTTCGATCATTAGGTCTAGGGATTAATCAATTTGGTCTTCAACCAAAGCCATGCAGGCCAGAGTGAGTCCCTTACAAAGTTATGATTCAGAGAGTTTCATCGTCATGTGGATAGACTTCGACTCTTCTTCAAAACTCTGTTTTGAAGAAAAGTCAAACAGTGTCATTTGTGATAAAATTTTCAAAAAAGTCGTCAGTTGATTTCTTTAGATGCAGTCATGGTTTCCGTGGCCAAATGTCCTTTCATGAAATCCCTGCAAAGAGTGCCGAAAATTTCATCATTTGAGCTAAAATTTCAAAGGGAAAAGTGAGAACCAGTGTTGCTTTAAGTTGGTGAAAAAGTGTCAAAACATAACATTAGAAAAATGGGTTTTTGAAGAAGCAAAAATTAAACCCATGACTACCAAGTCTTTATATACAAGTTTCCACCAAAATCAAAGTCATTGTGCTAATCAAGGTCATAGAGAAAGAGTGCAAAGTGTTGGAGAGTGCAAAGCACACGTTTAGAGCAAAGTAGGAGGCAGTTTTCAGGGCGCGACACATACACACAGGGGTGCGACGCACACAGAGCCACCCCTCAGTGCATTTTTTCAACGAGTGCGGCGCACACCCACAAAGGTCCGACATTGTGCTAAAAAACCTCAAATTGCTTGTGAAATCCATCAAATTGACAGATATCACAAAAGCACCCAGCGTCACACCATCATCAAAGGACAGCCCAAGTACAGTACACACAACAGTCATGGCATCAAAGCATTCATCAGAGTATGAGATGGAGACACAAATGATTCATCCTTGGAAGAACAGGCTCCCAGGAGACATCACAAGAGTGGCAAACATGTTAGGGATGAGCCCACTACCCTCACTGAATTACAAGCATGCCCTCTTGCCATGTCATGTCTCCAACACCTAGCATGTTTTGAATTTTGTCAAAGGGTGGCTAATGTTAGAGTTCATCATGAGTTGGCCCGTCTTTTTGTGCTTCACCTACAAGGAGGTTAGTCTATCTTAGCTGGGGTCACCTTCACATTGACACCGAAACTATCTCAGTGGCAACAGGCATACCAAATGTTGGAGAACAGTGGCATAAGAAGAAGAAGGTGGATAGGCAACACTATGAGCCTTACATTAAGGCCAGATTCTTGAGTTAGCTCACAAGAGTATTCCCATTCAGATATTTGAAAGATGAGTATGCTCCACTCATAAAATTGATCATGAAGTACTTCAGCTGTGAGGGGAGGTTCTCTCGACTATATGCCTATCACATCAGGTTGCTCATGCACTTTACCAAGGTGAGGATGATGAACCTCCAATTTTTCATTTGCAGGAACATAGAGAGGATGAACACCTTCATGTAGAATAAGACCCCTCAGCAGCAGCTTAACAGTGTTTATCACTTTTCTCTAATCCGGATTTTGATGGATCATCAGTTGGGATTGGAGGGAATTTCTTGGGAGGACTTCATCTCCCATGACCTCTTCAGCACTTCATAGGTACTATCAGAGCCAGAGCATGAGATAGGTGGTCCTTCTCATCAGTATGAGTGCCATGAGACCACTACTATGCCAATATTCATTACATATTAGAGAGGCAGTAGGCACTTGTTTGCAGCAGCAAAGCGAGTGTTATCTCCACCCAGGGTGGAAGGGGCCTCATTTCCAGCATCGACTACACAGGTACACGACAAGGGCAAGAGGCCCATGCATGATGAGGGGCCATCAGGTGAACATGAGGCTGATTTCATCCTCATTCAGGATGATGATGCAGATGCAGAGAGTGCTCGACTTAGGATGACTATTCAAGAGTAGAACATGGAGATCCAAGACTTCTCACTCAATGTGGAGAGGGCCAAATGGATCATCAAGTATTTGGAGCAGTGGAACAAATAGCTTGAGGACCAACATGAGATCATGGAGTTTCAAAACATCCATGAGAATCGACAAGCTACCCAACAAAGGAGGATCGAGCTCACTACCTTGGAGCAAGAGATCAACAATGACCATGAGTCCTGGCTAGAGCGGATCAACATATAACTAGAGAGACTGCTGGAGAAGGCCGAAAGAGACAAAACCATATTGAGGAGGATGGTTTATCATTACAGGGCATGGAACATGAGTGCAAAGGCCCAGATAAGGAGCTTGAAGGCAAAATTGAGCAAAGCAACAAAAGAGGCAAAAGAGGCAAAAGAGGCAAAAGAGAAAGATTGGCTTCAAATCTTGGCTAAAGCTTTTGTGGTCCAACATATTGCCTCTTAGAGAATGTCTAGCCCAAATTTCAAGAAATTTGGGACAATTTTGGTCACATGGTAATTTTTTGGTCAAAACACAAGTTTTTTCTCCCTGTACGCCACGCCACTGGCGCGACGCTTAGGATTTGGAGCTCCAAATGACAAATGGCTTACATTTTTGGATTCAGCATGCAAGATCACGACTTCTGGTGCTTGGAAAAGAAATTTGGGCATGATTTGAGTCTCCAAGAAGTCAAAAACACCCAAAAAATGGCCTCTCTGCCCCTATTTTGACACACAGGAAGTAGTCTTGGGAGAATGAAGATTTGGAGGGGAAAATGAGCACCCAATTCAGAAATTCCACTTGGGTTGGAAAGTAGACGGGACAGGCTTTCCAAGAAGCACACTTGGGCACATTTTGGACTCCTGTAAGTGCCTCAAAATAGGCTTCAAAGTGGCGCAATGCATATAGAAAGTGGCGCGACGCATATAGGGAAAAAGGCCAATTTCACCTCCGTTTCACGAAATTTCGATTCGTGACTTCTCCAAGTGGGCCTGCTCATCTACATTTCACTTTTTTGGCACATAAGGAAAAGTTTAAAGTATTTTCACTCTAGATTAGCTTCTATCCAAGTGGCAAAGGAAGGAAAACAGTCACCCAAGCCATTTGTCATCTTTGTAACGTTGCACCTGTAGCTAATGGTTGGCTTTCCACCTCCATTTTGTAATGATTCAAGTAACTCCCCAACCCTTGGGCATTCTATGCCGCTTTGTACCTAATCTTGCTAAGCACCTAAGAGAGATGAAAAACATGCTTAAGAAGGACATTGAAGTGAGATGGACGGAGGAGGCTATAAAATCTTTCAATTTGGTCAAATTGGTTCTTTCCTCAGCTCCAGTTCTAGTCAGCCCAGACTACACTCAGGATTTCATATTGTTTTCATTTGCTTCGGATCATACTATGGAAGCAGTGCTATTGTAGAAAAGAGATGATCACGAAAGACCCATTGCATTCTTCAACAGAGCTATAAGAGATGCAGCCTTAAAATACAACATCATTGAGAAGCAAGCCCTTGCACTTGTGAAGGCACTAAAAGATTTCCAGGTATATATTCTACATTCTCATATTTTGGCCTATGTTCCTAATGCTGCTGTCAAAGATGTTTTAGTGTAGACCGATCCGGAAGGAAGACGAGGCAAGTGGATTGTAGCCTTGCTGGAATATGATGTGGAAATAAAGCCCACAAAGCTGGTTAAAGGACAGGGATTGGCGAAGTTAATGGTTGAATCAAAATTACACGCCTTGGACATAAATATGATCACTGCTATGGCCGATGAAAATGAGGAAGGATCGTCAATTCAGGTATTTGAAATGTTTTATCTTTCTCCATGGTATTCAGATATCATGTATGTGCTTAAAAATTTGTCACCACCGCCTGGCATATCTAGAAACAAAGCAAGAACACTCAAGTTGAAGGCTGCCAAGTTTTCCTTTCTAAATTCTGCATTGTATTGAAAAGATCCCGGTGGCATTTTGTTAAATTGTTTGGTGGAAAAGGAAGCAAAGAAGGCCATGGAGGACTTCCACCAAGGAGACTGTGGTGGTCACCTTTTTTGGAAGTCAACAACAAATAAAATTCTGAGAGCGAGGTACTATTGGCTGACATTGTTTGCTGATGTATATAAGATGGTCAAGCGCTGTCATAAGTGTCAGATTTTTGAAGGAAGGTAGAAGTTATAGCCTTTACCACTTAAGCCTATAGAGGTGAGTGCTCCTTTCCAGCAATGGGGATTAGATTTTATTGGTGAAATTCATCCCGCTTCTTCCAGTCAGCATAGATGGATCCTCATGGCGACATATTATTTCATGAAATGGATCGAGGCAATTCCCACTAGACAAGCTACTGATGCCGTAATCATTTCATTCCTTGAAAATAACATCTTGTCTCACTTTGGTTGCCCGAATAAGCTAATCACTGATAACACAACAGTTTTCAAATCAAAAAGGATGGTAGAGTTTTGTCATAAATATCACATCATCTTGGGTCACTCAACTGCCTATCATTTGTAAGGTAATGGATTGGTAGAGTCTTCAAACAAATCATTGGTCAACATAATCAAGAAGCTGCTGGAAATAAATAAGAAGAGCTGGAATAAGAGGTTGGTGAATGCACTTTGGGCAGATTGGGTTAGTCAGAAGAAATCCATAGGTACATTGCCTTTCGAGCTTGTTTAGGGAGTTGATACAATATTTCCTACCTCTCTCGCTGCCCCGGTAGTCAAACTTCTTCAGGAGGCCAGCAGTGACGAAGATCCCATGTAGAGAAGGTTGAATCAAATGGTCCACTTGCAGCAAAACAGAGAAGAAGTTTTCAAGAACACATCCAAATTGCAGGAGAAGATCAAGAAAATTTATGACAGAAAGGCAAAGGTGGACAAATTTTAGGTGGATGATGTGGTGCTGAAGTGGGATGCAAGGAATGAGGAGAAAGGCAAGCACGGTAAGTTCGAGAATCTTTGGAAAGGTCCTTTCAAGATTGCAACATATCGGGGTTAGAATGCCTTTCTTCTGAAGGAAATGAATGGGGAAGATTGTCCAGGAGGGCCGACCAATGGTTGGCTTCTCAAGTGGTACCATTTATGAGTTATTAATGCTACTTCCACTGCCATTGTAAATACCATTTTATTTCAGTTTAGTTAGAGTTTGTTAAGTTAGTCTTCGAGTCATTTCAATGTTAAATTTGAGTTAGTTTTTTGGTCATTTTGGTTTCATAAATGAGTCAAAGTCCTTTGTTATTTTTCGAAATAATGACTCCATAGCCCAATGGACGAAGGCACTGTCTAGCTCTTCTAGAGATCTGCTGTTCTTGGCACCTCCAAGGAGCTCCCATCCCCCATTGGAGCCAATGTTAGAGTCGGTCTGGTCAGTCCTCCATCAGAGATCAAAACTCTTTATGCATTTCATTTTTAGGTGTCCCGCTCCATTCACTCAGCCGCATTCTGCTAGGGGCATGCCATAATTTGATGGAAAAGGTCATGCTAGTCATTTCCCCTCATGTCTGGCTCCTGGTGGCTTAGGTCTTTTTTCAATGATCACCAAAGTCCATGACAGTCAAGGTTTGGTCCTTTAATGGAAAAAAGTCATTTTCGATCATTAGGTATAGGGATTAATCAATTTGATCTTCAACCAAAGCCATGCAGGCCAAAGTGAGGCCCTTACAAAGTTATGATTCAGAGAGTTTCATCCTCATGTGGATAGATTTTGACTCTTCTTTAAAACTCTGTTTTGAAGAAAAGTCAAACAATGTCATTTGTGATAAAATTTTCGAAAAATTCGTCAGTTGATTTATTCAGATGCAATCATGGTTTCCATGGCAAAATGTCCTTTCATGCAATCCCTGCAAAGAGTGTCGAAAATTTCATCATTTGAGCTAAAATTTCAAAGGGAAAAGTGAAATCAGTGTTGCTTTAAGTCATTGAAAAAGTGTAAAAACATAACATTAGAAAAATGGGTTTTTGAAGAAGCAAAAATTCAACCCATGACTTCCAAGTCTTTATATACAAGTTTCCACCGAAATCAAAGTCATTATGCTAATCAAGGTCATAGAGAAAGAGTGCAAAGTGTTGGAGAGTGCAAAGCACGCGTTTAGAGCACAGTAGGAGGCAGGTTTCAGGGCGCGGCATATACACACAGGGGCGCGGCACACACAGAGGGCGCGGTGCACACAAAGCCACCCCTCAATGCATTTTTTCAATGGGCACGGCGCACACCCAGGGCGCGGCGCACTGGGTTTGGCGCGTGGTGCACACCCACAAAGGGCCGACATCATGCCAAATCACCTCAAATTGCTTGTGAAATCCATCAAATTGACAGATATCACAAAAGCACCCAGCTTCACACCATCATCAAAGGGAAGCCCAAGTATAGTACACACAGTAGTCATGGCATGAGAGTATTCATCATAGTACGAGATGGAGACACAAAGTGATTCATCCTCGGAAGAACAGGCTCCCAGGAGACATCACAAGAGTGGCAAACATGTTAGGGATGAGCACACTACCCTCACTGAATTACAAGCATGCCCTCTTGCCATGTCATGTTTCCAGCACCTAGCATGTTTTGAATTTTGTCAAAGGGTGGCTAATGTTAGAGTCCATCATGAGTTGGCCCATCTTTTTGTGCTTCACCTACATGGAGGTCAGTCTATCTTAGCCGGGGTCACCTTCACATTGACACCCGAAACTATCTCAGTGGCAACAGGCATACCAAATGCTGGAGAACAGTGGCATAAGAAGAAGAAGGTGGATAGACAACACTATGAGCCTTACATTAAGGCCAGATTCTTGAGTCATCTCACAAGAGTCTTCCCATTCAGATATTTGAAAGATGAGTATGCTCCACTCATGAAATTGATCATGAAGTACTTCAGCTGTGAGGGGAGGTTCTCTCGACTATATGCCTATCACATCAGGTTGCTCATGAACTTTACGAAGGTGAGGATGATGAACCTCCAATTTCTCATTTGCAGGAACATAGAGAGGATGAACACCTTCATGTAGCATAAGACCCCTCAACAGCAGCTTAACAATATTTATCACTTTGCTCTTATCCAGATTTTGATGGATCATTAGTTGGGATTGCAGGGCATTGCTTGGGAGGACTTCATCTCCCGTGACCTTTTCAGCACTTCATAGGTACTATCAGAGCCAGAGCATGAGATAGGTGGTCCTTCTCGTGAGTATGAGCACCATGAGACCACTACTATGCCAGTATTCGTTACATATCAGAGAGGCAGTAGGCACTTGTTTGCAGCAGCAAAGAAAGTGTTATCTCCACCCGCAATGGAAGGGGCCTCCCTTCTGGCATCAAATACACAGGTACAGGACAAGGGAAAGAGGACCATTCATGATGAGGGGCCATCAGGTGAATAGGAGGCGAATTTCATCCTCATTCAGGATGATGATGCAGATGTGGAGAGTGCCCAACTTAGGATGACCATTTAGGAGCAGAACACAGAGATCGAATACTTCTCACTCAATGTGGAGAGGGAAAAATGGATCATCAAGTATTTGGAGTAGAGGAAAAAATAGCCTGAGGACCACCATGAGATCATGGAGCTACAAAACATCCGTGAGAATTGACAAGCTGCCCAACAAAGGAGGATCGAGCTCACTACCTTGGAGCAAGAGATCAACAATGACTGTGAGTCCTGGCTAGAGCGGATCAACATCCACCTAGAGAGACTGCTGGAGAAGGTTGACAAAGACAAAACCATACTGAGGATGATGGTTTATCATTACAAGGCATGAAACATGAGTGCAAAGGCCCAGATAAGGAGCTTGAAGGCAAAATTGAGCAAAGCAACAAAAGAGGCAAAAGAGGCAAAAGGGGCAAAAGAGAAAGATTGGCTTCAAATATTGGCTGAAGCTTTTTTGGTCCAGCATATTGCCTCTTAGAGAACGTCTAGCCCAAATTTCAAGAAATTTGGGACAATTTTGGTCACATGGTAATTTTTTGGTCAAAACACAAGTTTTTTCTGCCTGTATGCCACGCCACTGGCGCGACGCTTAGGATTTGGAGCTCCAAATGACAAATGACTTACATTTTTGGATTCACCATGCAAGATCACAACTTCTAGTGCTTGGACAAGAAATTTGGGCATGATTTGAGTCTCCCAGAGGTCAAAAACACCCAAAAAATGGCCTCTCTGCCCCTATTTTGACACACATGAAGTAGTCTTGGGAGAATGAAGATTTGGAGGGGAAAATGAGCACCCAATTCAGAAATTCCACTTGGGTTGGAAAGTAGATGGGACAAGCTTTCCAAGAAGCACACTTGGGCACATTTTGGACTCCTGTAAGTGCCTCAAAATAGGCTCCAAAGTGGCGCAATGCATATAGAAAGTGGCGCGACGCATATAGGGAAAAAGGCCAATTTCACCTCCGTTTCACGAAATTTCGATTCACGACTTCTCCAAGTGGGCCTGCTCATCTACATTTTCACTTTTTCTGCACATAAGGCAAATTTTAAAGTATTTTCACTCCAGATTGGCTTCTATCCAAGTGGCAAAGGAAGGCAAACAGTCACCCAAGCCATTTTTCATCTTTGTAACGTTGCACATGTAGCTAATGGTTGGCTTTCCACCTCCATTTTGTAATGATTCAAGTAACTCCCCAACCCTTGGGCATTCTATCTCCTCATGGCACATTCAATATATTGTATGCAAACTATTTGCAAAGGGTTAGTTGGATTGTAATTTCTGGGAGACTGTGGGAAAGAAACTCTGTTCCTTGATTGTATATTTTGACAGAGGATTAATCAAATGCAGCGGCTCTGTTTCATGAGATTCATGTGGTTGTGAGTGTAGAAAATGTGTCTCTTATGTTTCATATGTATTTCGTTATGTTTCATAGTTCATTTCATATTCATTTCCAGTGAAATTTTCTAAGTTAGATAAGGTAGAATTCAATTTTATTGCTCTGCCTGTGGGAAAATTTCATGTTCAGCGTTCTTTCTTCTGTTGAAAAGGATTCATGTGCATATGCCCTTTTCACCCTCCTAAGCAACCTCTCCATTCTGCACTATTTCAAACTAAATTTCTATACTTTCCGCCTATCTTGCCTCACGAAGTAATCTATGCCTTTGTATTTCATCCTTTACTCATTGCTATCCGTTGGTCCCATACCATCCGAGAGACATAGTCACTCATAAAAATCACTTCTTGTATCCATATTCACTTACTAGCCTAAGATCAATATTTCATAGTAAGTCATCTCAGACCATTTCGTTTACTTATTCACTGAGCGTGACTCAGAGAGATCCCTCTCCTATTCTGGTAGGGCTAGCTACCAGACTGAGCATAGTTTGTGGTTACCTTGAATTTTTCCTTCCTTTAGCCTAAGGCGGATTTAGGTGCTAACAGTCTGGAGGTTCTCCTTCTTCCAATAACACTTCCAACAACAACAATAAGAAGTCCATCACTTTTTTTTGTAGGGGACAAAGTTAGACCACCTGATTCATCAACACATCTCATCGCGATGGAAAAAAATTATTATAACATTTTTGAAGACATGAAGGGAGCTCGCATTAAAATTTCACTTTTCGAGCTTGCAAAGATAAAGGGTCAATGTGAACTCATTCTCTAGGCACTCTCATATAGCACTCCAAGTAAAGAGGTTTATGCATCGCAGGTAATGTTTGGTAACTCTCGTGATATCCTCAAATTTGTTGTAAATACTGTAAATTTAAGTTCTCACACTCTTTTCCCACCATTTTTGTTAACTTTTGAAATTTTTGATTATAATGTTCACAACTATTTTGTTGATTTGGTGCATCTATGAATGTTTTACCATTGTCAATTGATAAGATAATCAATGCACAATGGGATAAAAATGATGAATAGATCATACAACTAGACAAAGCACTTATCTGAGATATAGGTGAACTAAAAAATGTTCTTATATGTTTTTCATATTATCATAGAGTTCTTAATGTATAAATAACGCAGCTTTGGATATTCCAGAAGCATATGGGATATTGATAAGTATATTTTGGTCCAACAAACTCCAAGGGTAATTTGTGATGGACTGGTCTCACTTATGGCTTCCATACAATGGTAGAAATAATTAGATTCGAGTTGAAAGTGAGGCCTACGTGAAGTTTACTATGGCACAACTTGAAGAAAAAAATGAGCCAATGGGATTTGTAGAAGTGATCTTCAAAAATTGTTTTCTTGAAGTAGATCATGGATGTTATCTAGCTCAACCTTCACTAGTTCCATGAAATACATAGTTCGAACTTCTTCCTAGAAATTCAACTGGTGATAATGACCTTTACATAATAGATGTAGATAGTACTAGTGTAGGTCATAACTCTAACATTTGTAATACTTGGATTTTGTATTTTTACGATTCAAAAACATAGGAGAGCTCTGAAGTTGGCTGCATTAATTAGACCCACAACATATAAAACGTCTGATCTTTTTCTGCTTGGAATTTGAGTGCACCAACAATATCAAAGAATACAAAGCACTCATCTTGGGTTTGAAGAAAGCCATCAACCTCAAAGTTTGGGTTCCCAAAGAAATAGGTGACTCTGAAATTGTTGTACTTCAGGTACATAATACTATACACTGTGTCGCTTAACCTCAAGAGTTATCAACAAGAGGTACGAAATTTGATTTGCAATTCCAAACTTTCAATATTGTTTTTGTTCCTATAATACATAACATTATTGTTGATACATTAAAAAATGTTTCTCCTAGGTTGTCACCACTGAGGGATAGATTTTCAAATGAAATTATTTGTAGGCCATCCCTTCCTGATAATATCGCTAATTTTCCCATTTTCAATGATGACTAGTAGATACTGGATTTTATGGAAAACATTGATATGTTCAAAGATTCAGCCATGAATGAACAAAGGAATGATAAACTGTTGTAGGATGTAAACCCCATTCCCAAGGGCATGGTGTCACTGGAAAAATTGTATGACTTGCAAAATCATTGTATGTGGCTGGTGAACGTGAAGACTCATTACTCAATTTTGTCACACAAGTAGATGAATCTTGGTATAGAACAAGATCTGAAGTTTGCCAATCTTGCTACTTGTTGCACAACTTAAGAGTGGAAAGGTTTCACCCACATTATTTGTAGTACCAAGATGTTTCACATGGACATACAATGATCTCAAGACTTGCAACACGCAAATAATCTAGCATGTGATTCCAATCGAGGAAGGTTCCAAGCCTTTTCAATAGAGGCTATGTAAATTTCATCTGATGCTTGAGAACCTGATTCAGAAATAGTTGAGGAAGTTGTTGAATGCTCATATCATTTTCAAAGTGCAACATTTGACATGGGTCTCAAATTTGGCCTCAGTGAGAAAAAGGTCTAGAGAAATACGCTTGTGCATGGGTTTCTGTAATCTTAATAAAGCCTTAGAAAATGATAATTATCTAGTGTTGTCAAACATATTCTATAGACAATATCAGGGTTTGAAATGCATTCCATGCTAGATGTATTTTCATGCTATAACAAGGTTCTAGTGTCAGAACCCAATAAACACAAAATGACAAATTGAACCAAGTGGGGTATGTTTCCTTTTAAAAGAATGCTACTTGAACTTATTAATGCAGGTAACCCTTTTCAATGCGTGATGGACATCACATTTTTAAAAGGAAACATACCCCACTAGTGGTCTATCTTGATGATGTAACAATGTTTTCAAAAATAATAACTAACCACTTATGCCATTTGAAGTAAATTTTTGAGAGATGTCACAAATATGGGATATCTCTTAATCCGAAGAAGAGAATTTTCACAGTGTCTAAGGGAAATATATTTTCCCATATGATTACAAAGAGTGGGATTAAGGTGGAACTTGAAAGGGTCAGAACCATTGCTCATATTCCCTTTTCAGTGAAAAAGAAAACCATGTAGTCCTTCTTGGTGAAAATTAATTTCCTCTGCAAATTAATCTTTGCCTATGCACATGTAGTGAAACCACTACAAGATATGATAAAGAAGGATGTGATATATAATTAGGATAGAATATAAAATGATGCATTATCTCATATAAAGCAAGCAATCACAAAGACACCAACACTGCACAGTACAAAATTTAGCAAAGAGTTCCTCCTCTATAATTTTGCTTAGGATACCTCTCTTGATGTCGTTCTTACATAAAAATATGATAAAAATAACAAGTGACCCATATCATTCATGAGACTCGGCTTAAAAGGACCTGAACTCAATTATCTCTCCATCAATAAACAAGAATACATAATCTACAAGGCAGTAAAACACTTTCGGCCTTATGCTCTGAAGAATTATTGTATTAACTTTGTTCCACACCCAACTATGAGATTGTTGTTTTCTCAAACAAATGAATGATAATGAGGTCATCAACTTCCTTAAGCAGAATATTATTACTAGGTTCGACGTTCTGACTTCACTTGTTTTTGACAATGAAATGTATTTTTCATCGCTAAAACTTTATGACTTTGGAAAATGGAATCTTATTTAAACATTCAACTAAATACTACCCGTAGGAAAACGGTCTTAATGATTCAACAAATAAAAACCTTATCTGCATCATTAAAAAGGTCATCTTCTCTAAACAAAGGAAATAACAAACTACTTTAGTGAACACCCTATGGGTTGATCATGTCATGCCTAAACCTTCTCTAAATATTTCTCCTTACTTCCTAGTGTATGGAAAAGAAGCCATCATACCTATGAACATCTACCTCCTTTCCCTTCAAGTTTCATAAGAATCCTAGGGTAAGCCATGCCTCTTGGTTTAGAGTAGGATAAACATTGTTCTTAAGATGTAAGAAGAAATTAAGGAATCAAAATAAAAATTTTCTCTTCACTAGATTCATATCAAGAGATGATTTGATAGGAATCCTGCAGGGAAAAAATAATTTAGTGTGGGTGACCCGGTATTTAAGTGGGATAAATCCCACGAAGAGAAGGGGAAACAAACTAATTTTTAGTCCCTATGGATCATACATTTTCTGTTCATGAGAATATTAGCCATCAAACATATTGTCTCCAATATTTTGATGGGAAGACAGACTCTTTTCCTGTAAATGAGCAAGATTTGAAACAATATTTTCATTGATAGTATAGGTTGTGCCATATCCTATGTACTTAGTTTGTCCCTTTTTTTTTGTTTATCAGGTTTAGTCTTTTCCTTCTATTTTCTTTCATTCATGTGAATAAGAATTGTGTGTAAGTATGTTTTGTGGTTCCAATATATGTGGTAGGATTGAAAAGAGTCTTGTGACACTACAACAATTGACTAACCTTCAGTCCTTCTTCTTTGTCGTGGTTACACCTTTTGGTTGATGATGTTTTGATGATAAATACAATCCTTGCATAAGAAAATATTTGTGTCAAACCACAATATCGATGTTTTTATGAAAACCTCATGCCTATACTTGGTTCTTTATGCTTCATTTTTTTTCACACTGATCTAATCAAGTAGAGAAAGACAAGGGGAAAATCTAAACGAGAAAACAAATATTAGAGGTTTTATATATGTTTCTCTGAAGAAACAATCTCTTCTACTCTCAATAAGTTTGGATCCCTCTTCCACCACATGAAATGAATAAGTGTTGATGCCAATCATATATAAAATAAATAAATAAAGGGTGAGAGAAGAGAAAGACTTCTTCACAAGGAGGGGAAGAAAGCAACTATTCCTGGGTAATGTCTATCCTCACTGGCAGTGGAGCAATATTTGTGTTCCTGAAGTGACTCTATTGGGGTACAGTCCAGGCCTACTAGTAGTCGAGAAACACTAGAGATGAAAAACTATAATTTGTAAATCTAAAGCTCACAAATAAAATTATCCTTTCCTTGATTCAAAATATTGTGATATGGTTAGTTTCATGTTTGTTTTCAACCAAGAAAATGATGAAGGGGACTATATTTGTACACAGGGTAAGTGGGGAAACCATCGTAATATGAACGATGAATTAATACTCACTGAGGAACTAGACCTTGCATAGAATTTTTGACCAAGGCAAAGAAGTTGGAATTCAACTAGTGTGTCACCAAGTGTTATCACTGCTACAACACCTTCCAAAATTTTGGATAACATCCAAAATGTGGAGCTTGCTTTGACTATACATGTTTTTGTCGCAGGTATAAGGAATCATCACATGGTTTATCTAAGTATTCATGTCCTTTTAGAAGAAAATTAAAGTGTTCTCTTTTAGCATGACAAGTGTTGCACATTACATATATGTAGTTATGGTTTGTTTTAATGCATAATATTGGTGTTAATGAGTCATTATTATCATGTAGACATGTATCACACTCATTCCCAAAGTTTCAAGAAATTTCACACAAGTGTCATCACTATTGTTGCTCGAGTCACCCTCTTCTGCACATTGCATAGTCTCAAGCTTCAAGCCTCAACCCTGACCTCTTGATTTGCACAACTACACAATCCCTTTGCCTTTGTCCCTGAAAAACTACATAGTGAGAAACATCAAACCTCAAACCCTGAGCCTGTGCCCTTAACCCCCTCAATTACATAGATGTCTAGCCTTGGTCTGCGTGAATTATGCATTGTGTAGTCTCAAGGCTCATTCCTGGGCCCTCACCTCCTCAGTTGCACAAATTCACAATCCATGACCCTGTTTCCTAGAATATTGCCCTATTCTAGCTTAGTCAGTGGTTGTCATGAAGCATGTTAGACTAGGGGTTTATCATATTGATGTCGTCTTGTCATGTGTGGATTTCAATTAAAGGTATCATATCATGTTATGAAAGGATGATGATGAAGGAGATGAAGAAGGATACCTTTCTAGGAGACATATTTGATGTTGTGAAAATAAGTTACTCAATCATGAAAGACAAAGGAACTCCAAATTGCAACAACATCTAGAGATCAACATTAAATTGAAGGCTCCCTAACTTCAATCCTTATGGAGGAGGAAGAAGAAGAGAATGTTCCATCTCTCAAGAAGACACAATGAAAGAAACATCAAAGAATGGCTTGACATTTCCATGTCATCATACATTCCATGTCATCAACATCAAGTCATGTCATGAGTCAACATTTGCCACATGATTTGTGGATTATGGAAATTCAATATTGGAGAAATTTAATGCAAACTGGAAGTCCAAAAGTCATGCATAGAATGGGAAAATTTATGGAGTAAAAAATTCATAGGGAAGTTAAACAATCATAATCATAGTCTAAGAGTCACAAGGGAGTTGAATGCCCACCCCTTATATACATCCTGATATCCCATGCAAAGGAATTTTCACCTTGGCTCCTCCTACATGCATTAGAGACTAAAATAATTCTTTTGGAGGAGCAAGAGATTTCTCTAACGCTCCACTATTGGGGCTAGTGGTGTTCATTGTCTTGATGTATCTTAGAACTTTTGTTTAATTTCAAAGCTTGTTGAGCCAACACACTTTCATGTGAATTTCGTAAATATTGTAAGACTATTCTTTGAACATTTGTGACGTATGTTTTTTTCATTTATACTAAGGAAATTGAATGATTTCGTTGGATTTAGTACTTATCTTATTGAAGGTGTGTTATGTGGTTTTTAACAATCATTGCTTCAATGTGAACTATTTCTCTGGTTGATTAATGATTCATTCATACGTATATGCTCATGTTTCTTTACTAGATTAATACTATTACTCTTTTTTTGAAGGCTAACTTTTCTTTCCTCTTTTGGCAGAAGACCTTTGATACATTCCACAGTTGAACATTCCACAAGGCATACTCACTTCATAATTTAGAAGTACCTATGTATTACTCTCTTGTGCTGAATATTGTAGTGAAGGCATACCTTTAATAATATATGACAATTGGGCCTTATTTTCGGAAGGGCTCCTACATCAAATATTGTCAAGTCTAATTAGGAATTTACATCGGGGAGACCACCTTTCATGTTGGTAGTATCTAGCACCATCAACAAGTTCTCAAGGCCATCTAATTTAAAAATGGAATAATCAAGTGGCTAAACTCTAATCAAATGACCTATATCCACGGGCTTGGTAGTAGTGTTGTGGATTATGTGATATATTATATTCTTGTTCCCAACCAAATTGTAAATTATATCATCTTAAAGAACAATGATTTTGACTCTAATTACATATCTTTATTGTTAAATCTATACTTTTCCATGTACAATAGCCACATGTAAGGGATTTGTAATAATCAATGGAACCTACTTTTGGACAAAAATAAAATAGATTTCTTCTTAAAGGATTTAAATAGGAATTTTCACCTATTAACTTATAAGGATAACATCAAAAACGTCTATCATAATTTTACTACAACCCTCTCTTCTTCCATTAGCATGTTCACTACTGTGGTGTCATATGAAAATAAAAATAGAAGTGCCAAATATTGGTATGATTAGGATTGTAAAATATCTAGAAACGTTATGAGGGATTTTCCTATTAAAACTCTAAAAGTTGATAAGATTAATATGTAAAAATATTTTATTAAAAGGAAGAAAAAGTACTGCATAAATAACAATCAAGAGTATCTACCCCACCTTTCTAAACTTAATCCTAGAAATCCTTAGAGGAAAATTCCAAATCATAAAACTAAAGAAAATAATTTTATTACATTGAAGAAATGAAATTTCTACATTAAAAAGATTTATGAATCCCCTAATGCTATGGACACCATTTTGAATGCCCATATTGATGACAATATGTTTTCTTTGGAAGACATTTAGTCTACAGTTAAGCGAGTTGCTAATGGGAAATCTAAGGAGATTGATAGCTACCAAGCTGAAATTTTTAAAATGGGAGGGTCTATCCTCATCCTACACATACATAAGCACTTCAATTTGGTAATGAAGCAAGGATTCCCTAAGCCTTCGACATGAAGCCACATTTTTCCTATCGTTAAAAGTGGGGATGTAATGATTTCCTCTAATTATAGGAGCATTATCATTAAACACATTTTAGCTAAGACATATGGAATTATTTTGAAAAGGAAGAATATCATATGGCTTGAAATTCATGGTAAAAGAGTTAAATACTGAGCTAGGTCTAGGAAATATCATTCAATTATGGACCATCTTATTACTCTCAGGATCATTGCAGAGGAATTCCACAATAATGAAATTGATCTCTTATGTTTTATATTTGACTTTAAAAAATATTTTGGCATTGTTCCTAAAATAAAGCTATTGCAGTGTCTAGAAGTGATAATGGTTCCTCTCGAGTTAAGGGTTGTGATATGAGAATATTATTACCAAGTTTAGAAACAATGAGGGTTGATCCAAAGAAATTAAATGCAATATCAAAGTCAAGTAATTGTGACTCTTATCCCCTACCATTTTTGACATATACATTGATAAGGTAGAACAATGTTTGGAAAGTGCACATTTTGTTGGCCCCATGCTTACTATTATATTCATAAATGGTCTCCCTTATGTTCATGATATTTTTCTTTTTAGCGAGGAGACATTACAATCTTGGCAATTAGCTAAGAATAATCCAATATGGTTTTGGCTATTAATACTAACGAAACTTAAGTCATGATAATTATTGGGAATGGGTTCCCTGGGGTTTTGGGGTTAAAAGCTCAAGTTTTGGGGCTAAAATCCCAAGTTTTGTGTAAAGAATGTGAAGTCTCAGCATTTTGTGGCCGCAGAGAGCAAATATGTAAAGAGTTATTAAGGGTTTTCTACCCCTCTTCTGTATAAGTCATGTTGGCTCTAGATATCTACCCATGGTCCCCGGCCATGGGAATGTATAAAAAGGGAGTCTTAGAAGAGTCTAAGGGATATATTTCATAGTTGATACTTGATGTTAATGAAGGTAATGGGTCTGTGAGAGCTAAGAGCAAAGAGTCTTAGCATAGGAAGAGGCTCTGAAACTCAGTGTGCAGAGGCCTAGGGTAGAAATCTGCAACTGAGTGCGCGGACCCCTACAGCTGTGTGATCAGGGTAGTTAGAGTTTCTACTGGATATTTAAATCAATAATAAAGAGGAGTATTATGAAATTACCTATTTATTTTACTTCTGTTCATTGCATGCAATTATGTTATGTTGAATACTAGGTTTATATTTCATTGCTACTATGATGCGCAAATCTATATGTTTCTCTATTTTATATGATTGCAAGTAGAGATATATGTTTACACAAAGATAACCATAATGCATGTTAAAGTAACCAATACTTAAGCGAATCTAGGTAGATACAGAAGTAAGAGTAATTACAAGGGCGTGTAAATACCTGATCTATCTATTTAGGGTCTGCAAAGGATGACCGAAGACTTTTGCAAAGGCTTCAAGGATGAATAAGAGAAGTACTTTGACAAGCCCTAAAGGGCTTCTCGATCTGTGCAAAGGAAGTTTAGGGAAAATAACCGACATCACAACCATCGCAGGGTGTAGAAACTTGGTTCCTGCATCCACCCATACTACTTCAAGTGAGAATCTAGTCCACGCTTCGCGGATTGATGCTGAAAGGGCCAGTAGTGTAGGGATTTTCTTGGTTGCTTAACACTGAACCTGGATCAGGGCCCATCAAGCCAAAAAATGATTCCATTTCTGGGACTAGGATCTACATAACGAGATGTGTGATGTTGCATCTATGGAATCCAAATAAGAAGGAGATTGAAGACTGGTTGGATAAAAAGATCCATGAATTTGTGGTGCAAGAAAACAGGAAATCGCAATTGATGAAAGAACAGTGGTTGGATAGATATATGTACATAGAGATACACGAAATCTTATTCTGTTCCTTTCCAATTGAATTATATGAGTGGATTGTGAAGTTGGCAGACGACTAAGGGAGGTGGAGGCTTGACGGTCTGATTGTCTAGACCCCAGAGTTAGCACAAAAATTGGAAGCCTCTAAAGATAAGATTATGCGCGCTATCTATCATTGGCTCAATCGTATCATAGGAGGGTTTGTGACAGTGTTCATGGTTGATACTTTGGTCATTTACAGTGAAGTAGAGTGTCATTTCTTCAAGGGTCCGTGAGGTAAGTATTTTAAATCATTAAATATTTAGATTAAGATGCTCTTGTGTGAAAAGCGGGTTATGTAGTTACCTTGATGTTAGAGGCTATTCGAAGTGGAAGGAATTTCAAGGATGGAAGAACAAAAAGCCCTGAATATAGCTCGCTGATTGAGCCTCGTCTGAGTGATGACGAAGGAGCAGCACAGGCTTCTTCGTTGAGTGCTATTCAATTGATAAGATAGGGATTTCCACGAATACCTACACCACCTGCATCCTTGCCTCATCTATTCACACTACCCCCATCCTCACCTCGACCGCTTACCCCCTCACCCACACCACCACCACCTCTAGCACCATTCAACATGGCGAACTCCGTAAAGCTACCTATGTTTAAGGGTGTAGGAAACGAATATTTGGACCAGCTTTGGTTCGTCACAAAGGCTGTGTGCGAAGCTCAGCGTATCATGGATGATCAAATGAAGAAGAAACATTGGTTTGTGCTTTTTAGGATCGTGAAATAACTTGGTCCATTAAGTACTGCACTGACAATCTGATGTCTGCATTGGTTGATATCTAGATTGCATTGAATAAGGAATTTAGTAGACCTAAGTCTAAGGCGCAATCCATTGTGGGATTCAAGGAGATCATGATGAAGCCTGGAGAGACACCTTGGGATTTGGATCAAAGATTGAAGTGTACAATTTGTGAAGCCAACATGAATATGATTGATGGGTAGCACCGCGAATGGTTTGTGGCCTCGCTCCTGCCTCATCTAAGGATTGTGTTATCACAACAGAAGACCGAGACCTAGGCAGAAGCTCTGGAACTCACGATGAGATTGCACGAGACACCAATGTAGGATGCTAATCTGGGGGTTCTGCAGATTCATGTAGAGCTACAGAATCTTTGCCTCGAAATGCAAAGTCTAAAGAAAGACATAATGGCTTAACTAGAGGCACGCAAAGAAGTGTGGTGCCTAAAGTGCAAAAGCCGGGGGCATGACAAGGATCACTGTCCTATTTTCAAAAATTATGTTGCATCAGGGGGACCAATGCCACTGAGGTTGAAAGTTGTGGCAGGGGCCAATTACAGGGCTGACACTATGGTGTGCTATCTGTCAGGTAGCTGGGAAACATGAACAAACAATTGCCATTTGCTGCAGAGATTCATACAAACACTGCAACAACTCTTCTACATCTTTTGTCAATATGTGGGTCATGATGAGCGCCATTGCCGAAGTTACAAATTAATGATGTATAGGACATCTACATATAGGGTGGAGCTAGAAACGCAGTCTCCGGACCAAGGCACTGGAGGAGCGCAAGGTAAGTATCGGGGGTGCGACCGAGGCTAAGGTGGAGGAGGACCTGATAGAGGTTGAAGGCAGATTATTTATTACAATTGTGGAGGACCAAGACACTATGCATGAGACTGCCTGAATCTGACGTGGTTTTCATGTCGCTATTGTAATCAGGTTGACCATGCGACGAAGGATTTCCCTATATTTTTAGCTAAGATACATGAGAAGGGGGGTGCAGCCTCAAAAACCAACTTAGAACCTACAGATGCTGAGGGATGAGCCTTGTGAGGAATACCCCAAGGTAAATATTGTGTTGCAGAGTGGAGTGACGATTGGTGAGGATAAGGGGAAGCATCCCAAAGAAGGCGAGTGGGTCCGCAAAGCACCCGAAAAGGAGACAGGGTTTGATCTAGAATGCACAAAAGAAACATTTATGGAAGCAAAGAAAAGTTTCATTGAGGCCTCTACCTCAGGGAGTTAGAAGAAACCGGTTGAAGAAATGGACCGTCTATGATTGCCACGTTCTTTGAGACCTCCATGAAACTGCTCTACGATAGTAAGGTTGTGAAGGGACTGCAGGAGCTGATAAATAGGTGCACTAGTAAGAAAACCGCTACTGATAGACTGCGCATAGTCCGAAAGCTTGGTAAGCATAAGGCACGAACTAGACATGAGATGAGACTCACCACATAGATAGGAGAATACGAAATGGACCAACTTATCTTGGACCTGGGGTCTGACACGAATGTTTTGCCGAAACAAACAAGGGAAAGAATGGGAAGACCTGCGCTATAGTGGTCTCCGATTTAGTTAAGGATGGCGAATCAACAGAAAATCATCCCAATAGGGAGGTTGTAGGGGGTAACAGTTGATATTGATGGCACGAGTGCACTAGCAGATTTTGAAGTGATAGAGATTGTGGATGACAACAATCCCTACCCTGCACTCCTTGGGATCGATTGGGCGACTGACATGAATGGGGTAATCAACCTAAATAAGTGAAATATGATATTTGAGAAGAAACCACTCTACGTAGTGGTGCCACTAGACCCTGTAGAAGGACCATGCTATATTGAACTAGTCCAGGATTATGAAAGTGATGACGATTTGGACCAAATTTACAAGATAACAATGCGAGATTAGAATTGGGTGAATTTGATAGTAGATGGACGTATTGCATGGGACCACGACAGCTCCTGCAAATCAGATTCAGATGAAGAACTAGAGCACTAGCAGAATTGACTACATGAAGTATCTACCCTGTATTGTAATATGATGACCAAGTCGTTGTGGTGTGTCTCATCAGAGGTAGGAAATCTACCTTACTATGATGCGTTAACTTATGTTGATCACTTTTTGGATGCATTTGAAAGGCAAGTACCAAATAAACACAACTTCCAGGCATTAGATTAGGTGTTGTGTGCTATGCCTGCAAGATGGTGTGGTACACACAAAGATAGTTTTGATGGTTGGCGCAAATATAGGAGGCTGATGAGGGTACGCTTTGGTCATTAGAAGGTGTGATTAACAGAAAAATATGGTGGGAGAAATGATCCACGTGACCATTTTTCCAAATGGACTGAAGTGTATAGAGTGAAACCTTAACTAGAATGGGTCCATCTATTTTTTCATACCTTGGATGTTATACCAATGAATTGGTACTTGGAGATGGAACTCCACCATGGCACCGAAGAATGGGATATTTTGTGTCAATGATTTTTGATGAAGTTCAGTTTTGAGGATGGATTTGAATCTATTGATGAAGCATTGTAGGAGGATAAGATGACAATTTTCAGGATACCGTAGGATTGTCTAGATTTTACTCAACCTGATTGGACCACCTAGCTGAGCCACGCACTAGAGTGCCACAATGTCACAGTGGAAGAAGAAGACGAAGACCCAAGGAAGATTAATATTCCAAAGACTGAAGGACACCACGAAGTTGAAGGACCATAGCTAGAGAACCCAGACATAATTAAGATGTTGAAAACTAGGCAGGTGAACATTAGCATGGAGGCAGAGCTGAAGTTTGAAAATATTGGGGACTACTGGGATGATGCGATAGTAGATAAGGTCGTCGAACTACTCCGTGAATATCAGGATCTGTTTCCCACAAAATTTTTAGATCTGAAAGAGATAATAAGGGCATGGGTGTCATGAAGATCACCCTAAAACTAGACGTGAAACCTATGAAGAAAATATCTTACCGCCTCAATCTGAAGTATAAATAAAGGGTCCACTTAGAGTTAGAAAAGATGCTCGTGACATGTATTATTGAACTGGTGGAAGAATATGATTGGGTAAGTCCAATACTAGTTCAGGAAACGAAGTAGAAGGAAGAAATAAGGATATGTGTAGATAGTAGGAAGTTGAATGATGCCTACATGCATGATCCCTTCCCAACTCCTTTCACCGATGAGGTCTTGGATAATGTTGGTGGCCATGAAGCACATTTGTTCACTAATGGGTTCTACGGGTACCATCAGATCAAGATCACACTGGAGGATAGAAGTACGATGCCCTTCATGACGAAATGGGGATGCTTCCAGTATTTGGTGATGCCTTTTGGGCTGAAGAACATGCCGGCTATATTTTCACATGTAGTCATTGCGGCGTTCAAAGAATTCATTCATAAATTTTTGGAAGTATAGTTTGATGATTGGACAGTGTTTGGATTGGTGAAGCATCATGCAGGAAGTCTATCCTTGATGCTAGATACATGTGGAGGTACCAGATTGCACTCAATTTGAAGAAATGTTTGTTTTGTGTCCCTTTTGGGATCTTGCTAGGCCATGTGGTATGCAGATAAGGCTTGATGATAGACCCTGTGAAGATTGCAACCATAATAAATTTGGAGGCGCCAAGGAGTGTGAAATAGCTGCGCACAACATTGGGGCATATAGGATACTATAGGAAATTCATCAAGAGCTATGCCTAGCTCACTGTGTTGATGGAAAAATTGTTAAGGAAAGATGTTATGTTCTGTTGGAATGAAGAATGCCAGAAGAGCTTGGATGTGCTAAAGGAGAAAATGGTCACCGTATCGATCCTAGTCTTCCCAAATTGGAAGAAGGAATTTCATGTGCATGTGGATGAGTCATGTATTGTTCTGGGAGAAGTACTAACATAGGCCAGTGAAGGGGATTTGCATCACCCTATAGCGTTCACAACTAGGAAGCTGTCCAAAACTAAGAAAAATTATTCCACGAAACGAGCGCGAAAGACTAGCTATGGTGTATACGATCCAAAAGTTCAGGCACTATTTGTTGGGTAGACATTTTAAGAGGTATACAAACCATTCGGCATTAAAAGACATGGTAAACAATCTTGTGCTGGGGGCGAAGATATGCAGGTGGTTGTTGTTGTTCCAGGAGTATGATTTTGAAGTTATTGTGAAACCAGGATGCTTGAATGCTAAACCGGATCATCTGCCGCACATTGAAATAGGAGAGGAACCTGCAACTTTGGAGGAAGGACTACCCGATGCACAAATCTTTGTAGTACACGTCGCGGAAAACCAAATTGAAGATATTATACACTTATTGACAATAGGTATGGCTCTAGAAGGATATACAAGCCAATAGAAGAAGGAACTGGTGGTGTGCGCGACAGACTTTTCTGTCACTGCAGGGCACTTGTACAAAATGGGATTAGATGAAATATTGTGATGTTATGTGCCAGAGTTTGAATGAAACAACATCCTCGTTGAGGTTCATGGTGGAGCCGCGGGAGGTCATTATGCAGGAAACAAAACAACGCAGAAGATTCTATATGCTGGGTTATGGTGGCCAACCTTGCACAAGGATTCAAAAGCGTATTGTAGGGCATGTGACACATGCCAAAGGATGAGAAGACCCTCATGCAGGGATGAGTTGCCACTGAATCCACAAATATTGCTACAACCCTTTGAGAAGTGGGCGATTGACTTTGTAGGGCCAATTCAGCCTCTTGGGAAGAAGAATGGTGCATGGTACATTATCGCCGTGACTAAGTACTTAACTATATGGGTGGAGGCACATCCTACGAAGGACTATACAAGTGTGACAACAACCAAATTTATCTTTGAGTACGCATTGAATAGCTTTGGTTGTCCAAAAATTCTAATGAGCGATCGCAGTACACACTTTCTCAATGAGACAATCAGTGCGATGATGGAAGAATTTCAAGTTTACCATTAGAAGAGCACACCATATCATCCACAGGCCAATGGGACAGTGGAAGCATTTAATAAAATACTGGAGAGCATGCTAACAAAGGTTTGTAATGCTCAAATAAATGACTGGGATGTGCACATGCCCGCTATGATATGGGCTTACAGGACAACGTGCAAGAAGTTGACTGGACAGATGTTGTTTAAATTGGTTTATAGCATAGAAGCTGTGATGCCGATGGAGTACATTGTACCTAGTTTGCGCATAGTAGCATTCACAGGAATGGCAGATCACAGAGCCTTGGAGGAGAGGCTCGCACAACTAACAGAGATTGAGGAGGATAGATTTCTAGCTGGATTCCATCAACAGGTTCAAAAGGAGAGTGAAAAGGCATGGCAAGGTCGGCACATCAAACTACGCACCTTCAAGGTAAATGATTTAGTTCTATTATATGATAGCAATTTTGATAAATTTCCAAGAAAATTTCGGATGCATTGGCTGGGGCCCTATGTCATCAAAGAGATTACTGATGGTGGAGCAGTTTAGTTGGTAAAGTTGAATGGGGAACAATTCCTAGGGCAAGTGAATTGAAAGCGATTGAAGACATACACTGGCAATCCGACTAGATGACTACATGGTGGAAGCAGAGTCTTAGCGCTCCAAGCAGCTAAAAGGAGGCATGGGACTATAAAATACACTGCCCAACTTGGGGAGCTGTGTGGTTGGGGAACTGCGTGGAATGGAGGAATGTCACAGTGTCAATAGAAACGCACAGGAAGCTATGCTATCCAAGAAGGGACCATGCAGGGCAGTCGAAAAGTGACCATTATGGTCACTGTTCATGACTTGACAATGGGAAAATGGCTAAACGGAGTGTGGGACGGAATTTAAGTCAAAATTTAAGGGCAAGATCTATGAAAGTTTTCCACCAATCCAACATTAATGAACAAATTTTTGGGGAATGATCAGATTTGAATTTGAAAATTCCTATAAATTACAGGTGGTTACTCAGTGTAAAACACTTGGAATTTTGAGAATTGAGGTGTTGAGCTCTCAGGCACGCATGAACTGTGAGAACTTTGAAGCTTTGATAGTGATTTCAGTGTTTGAGAGGTTACCAAAAGATATGTAGGAGTTATTGTCTAGTATTATGTCGGTGCCCACAGAAACCATGAGTGCAGGAGAAGCAATGGCAGCTAACAGAACTATCCCATAAGTAGCAATGGCAGCTAAGAAAGCTACCCTAGAGTTTGAGAGCATCGAAGTACTGACATAAGTGCCTAAATCACGAAGGATTCTCAGGACATGGCCTACGTCAACCCAAGAGGGTCCAAAATCAAAGAAAGATAAGAGGAAAGCACCACAGCTGGTGCACACATCACCTAAAAGGCACTCACAGAAGGAAAATCCCACCGCGCAAGAGAAAGGAAAGCTAATTGACCTTGAACCCAAAGAGGATGTTGAGGAGATCCCTATGGATGAGGAAGACATTGACATAGGGGCGAAGGATGTTGATGTTAATGGGTACGACCCTATCTCTAAGCTTCTCGAGTACATTCCTCTGCGCAGAGGCAAGACAAAGGTTCCAAAGGACATTGATGAAAACAAGGTCACGTTACATACACCCTTGTTGCCTGACAAAATTGACTTTAGAAGACCGCACCAAGGGCATTTCCCCCTATTAAAATTGGAGGATTGGGATTTGGATGATATAGAGCGATTTCCCCACTTAGCCACAGATCAACTCATGCACCGTGTCTTCTACAAAGACTCTGGTGTGACCATGTTGGAGCCAAGAAAGTGGGTAAAATGGATTGACAAAGCTAGTCTGTTAAACATGTTGTGGGTACCACATTACAACTGCATGACCATAACCATGATAGTGATCAAGCATTTATTGTGCTTTGTGCACGATGGGTGCCTGTGGCTAGAGGAGCTGATACCAATCACTGACATGCTGATCCATAGGATCACTCAGCTACTGCACATAGGATAAAATCCAGCCATGGCGTTCGGAGGAAAGGTAGGTGAACATGACCTCGCCGAAGCAATGAAGGATAAATTTAATCTCCCAAAGAAGTTGGATGACTAATCCATCACTAGCATAACCAACCTCGCAGTCAAGGTAGCCGCTCAGATCTTGGCAGGAAAGATTATGAGGAAGTGTTGCATAGATGAAGTGTTGGCACCAGTAATTTCATTAGCGGCCCAGTGTGCAGAGGGCATATAGTTAAACTAGGTGAGCTACCTCTACAACAAGTTCCTCACAAACTGTAGAGAGGCACAAGATCAAAGAAAAATGTTTCACTATGCATTGCTGCGGCTATCCATAGTACTGGCCACGTGGGAGTTACCAGTGGATAGTCAGTTTCCTCCAGTCGTGCAGGACCTATTGGAAGTAGCGAAGTTCACTTCACTCTAGGCTACGAAGGACCCCCAAAGGGTCAAGAAAAACAAGGTCTTTTGGATCTTGATGGAGATGAGTATTCACATGGCCATCAACTGTAAGCCTTGGTTGTCGCCAACTGTTTATGATCAACTGGTAGAGCATGTGGAGTTCAAGGTGGAGTTCCACCGGGTCTCCATGCGCGTGTGGAATGATCCTGAACAAAAGTGATAAGACCTTCCATACCTGGTGTCGAACAATAAAAAGGGTCTTTTTCACCTCTATTTACGCTACATTAATTTTCAATCTAGGAATGATTTGTTATCTCAAAGAGTGTACTTAGTTTGAGGCGGTCACTTGTCAGAGTAATGCTAGTATTATAGTGCTCTAAATACAAGAGGAAACGGATGCTTGGAATAAAATCTACTTAAAAAAAGAAACCTAAGACTCAAATCATGCGTTCAGAATGCTACAACAATTTATCAGTAAAGGGTACAACAATGGTAACTCTTCCCTCTGTAAACTGATGCAATTAGAAAGCACTCAAGGAAAGGATCATCAATCTGGGAACTAGACAACATATGTCGATGTTCACTACAGTGTCAGATCGTCTGCACACTAAAGCGATGATAACTCATATGATAGGAAATGGAACAAAAACTAATTCTATAAACAGGATTGAACAACAAAACCTTAACCTACGGAAACGAATGCAACAATAATTACAGGAATTAAGTAACAATCTTTACTTTAGAGATGAATTGAATAGTAAACAGAAATGGAACAACAAACTAACAGAAATAAACTATAGAACAACAACTTAGATCAAATATGAATGTACAAAAAACCAAATTAAACACACGACACTCTTAATATTAAAAGGAACAGTAATCTGAGCTTCAATACAACAAGTCTGAATCACAGCTATAAAGTAACAACAATTGTGATCACAATGGAACAACAATCCCAAATGAACAACAATCACATTTTAAGAATAAAGCATAAAGTAATACCGATTTAGGAATATACAACACTGTTAATCTGTAATCGAATAGCAATGGCAATCTGTAAGGAACAACAATTTTATATCAATGGTCAAAAGGAACAACAATGCGATATAAAGTTAGAATGGATAACATAGCATTCCTGTTGCAGGGAATAACATTACTTAGTCAAGTATATAACAGAGCTGATATGTAAAACAACAAAGCACGTCAGATTACTGAACAAAGTAAACAGAAGAGATCAAACCACACACGAATCGGAAATAATGGTACAGGAGCAAGTGATCCACCAGGGTCGAGCCCTTAGCCTCTAGGGACTCACTGCTTAAGGTTACTCCAGAATCAAAGATAGAATGAAAACAAGATTTATATATTAAAACATCAAACAAAGTCACAGTGAATAGCTCTTCAAAGAGAGTCAATGATCAAAGTTTCAAGTACCAAGAACAATTTCATAAAAATAACAATAGTTCGCCCCTCATGCTAACAATGCTACCCCTTCTTATAGCAACCAAGTGGAGATATCAACAATACATAAGATCGTTAAGGTAGCGATCTGTCAAGATCAAAGGATCCTGAGGGATTCACCAAACTATTAGTTCTCAGTTATTCTCTTGTTCTCTTGCACCGATTGGGTATTTCCTTTTCCTTTTCCTGGCTATTAGTCTCCAATTTGGATCGCCTTGTTTGAATGTGGTTCCCTGTCAAAGGGACAACTGTTAACTTTGTCTTGTCTTTTCCTTTGGGATGACAATCTTCTGTTTTCTCCTCTTTCTGCATAGAAAGAGGGTAATCATTAGTTATTTCACGTTACATATAAATATTGTAGATTTTATCATAATCTCTTGTCATATACCTAGCTCATGATGTAAAGAGGTTATGAGTTTTGAAGAAAAGATGACAAAGTAAATGAAAATAACATACCTTCTTCAGTGCTCAACACACCCCCCTGCTTACCCTTTTTCATGCCCTCATGAAAGCATTGTAGTTGACATGCAAGGTAGTGAGGGAGTAGGCTAGAGACAGGATCTCATGAGGAGGTCTACAGCCATGATGCCTAGCGAGGTGCTTAAAAAGATGTCCTGTCTGGCCCTCAGGCATTTCGTATAAGGCTTGCTATCCTGGTGCAGGATTCCAAATGACCAGACTTCAGAACCTACAGCCTAACCACGATGGCCCTTCCCTCAAAATAAGGTCACCATAGAGGCCCAAGCAATTAGAAGGTAACTTAAAGTTCTCATAGTTAAACAGTTCCCTGTGTTGGATATTCAGATTAGAAGTCTTATATCAGAATTTAGCGGCTCCAATGGCAAGGTCTTTGATGGTAAAGAAGTATTCTATCCCTTGCCGATTGATTGTTGTATGAATAAGTCCTAATGCTTCAATCATGCTCAGAGTCCTCATTAGGTTCCTATGTTTATTCCATAACTGCAATGGATCTCTAGGCTTAGCTCTCACCCATAAGTCTAATCTATTTTCTTGTCTTTGAAAGGCATTGTAGGCTTTAAGCCATTTTATTTGATTAACTCCAAAAGAAATGAATGCCTACAGTTGGACCTCCCCAACGAAAGGGTTGGGATTCTGCTCTATTTCTCGATCTAACACAAGGTTGTGCAAATAGAATTCACATAATAATCTTTGAACCTTCACCCCATAGTGCTTACAACAATTTATGAAGTCATCAATATTGTTTATTTCTATAGGGGCTCCTGCTTTGACAATGTTAATTTTCAATTGCAAATACCTTTCCATTAAAAACAAAGAATAATTCCTAGCAAGTGCTCTACACACTAGAACGTTAGTATACAAAGAGCATAAGGTATCCATTTGTTTGATGCCTACATCTAGTCTATGAGTTACCTTTTTGACTCTTTCTTCTTCCTTTTGCCATCCTTCAAAAGCCTGACTTTCAAATAAATTGACATCCCCTAGCTGCTGTTGTAACTCTTCATACTTTTCTCGAGAGACAGTCTGTTCTGTAAGTTTCTTTACTACTTGCTGGGCTTGCATCAAACCCTCTCACAAAGTTACTATTCTCGGGTCATTATCCCACATAGTAGTTGTAAGCGGGAGGTTTATTTGAATCTTCTTATTGCATCGTTCCATATTTATGGTTCAAATTTCCTCAGAGGACTATGCCTCTGTCTGAAGTTCTTTGTCACAGGTCGTTATGTTATCTATTTGTATTTCGACATGGGTAATAGCTGAATGTTGTTCCTTTTGATTTTGAATGGTAGGTTGGACCTGAATCCTCTTAACCTTTTTCCTAAGGGGTTTCGTTGGAGCGGTTGCATGCTTTACCACCGGGGTCCTTTTTGCTTTCTTCCCCATCTTCAGAATCCTGATTTGTTGTTGAAGTCGTGCTATTATGTTAAGCAGTCTTTGATGTTTCTTCCATAATCTTTTGATTTCTTCTGTTTTATTAGAAGGAACAACCGTTCGCTTACTCGGGCCTGGATTTCCTCCTTGACCAATTTCTTGATTTTCTTCTTGGGGTTCTTCCACATTATTCTGCTGATTGGGTTGTTCAAGGGTAGAAACCTTAGCTTGTTCTGCTATCTCCTGGGTAACTTCTTCTTCCCCCCTCCTTCTTCTTCATAAATTTTTTCTGGTGTATTCTTACTTGGAACAAATTGTTCCTCTTCTTTATCTTCATCATTTTTCTCTCCATATACACTTTGATCATCGCTGGAGTGATTCTCTTCTTCTTCGTCCTCTTCACACAATTCTTCGGATGCACTCTTATCATGAACAGAGGCTCTTGAGGTTCTTCTTTAGTGTAGAGGTTTAGTGGGTTGAGATGTTGAGTATATTCACCCATATTGGCCAGAATCTGGGCCAATTCATCTTCTTGCAGTGGATTTTGCAATGGGCTTTCCTCACGTTGCTCTGTTTCTTCTTCCGCCTGACCAGATTGCTCGGTCTCTTCCTTTGTTTCTCCCTCATCATTTTTCTTCAGTTCTCTTTCGTTCTCTCATCCTTCCAATTGCGAGGGTTGCTTGTCCCCTAAATCATCTATCTCCACTGGTTGACTGGTGTTCCCTTGGGAATTTTCTAGCCTCCCTCTGATCCATGCCAATCTAACGGATTTCCTTCGTTTCAACAATCTATTCGATGTACTTGCAGCATGTTTTCGTTGGGGGCTGGCAAAGCTAGTCCCTTGTCTATTGTAAAAATTAGTTCTTCCCAATTGCTCTGTTGCTGAGCAAGACTGTAGCTATCTATCAGTCGTATCAACCCATGGTGACTTACTACCGATTCTACATAGTGATATTTCTTCATTCTTTGGGCAACATCATGTATGAAAGAATTTGAAAACGCAGGCAAATTCACAGTGCATTTTTGTTTTAACACAGCTAAAAGTTTAAGGTGGCATGGTCTTACCACAACTTTTCTACCTTCACAAGTGATGTAATTCTAGATGATTCTCGCTGATTTTGCCCACGGTTCTCCCAAGGCTGTTGGTAGAACTCCCTTTTCTCTTTGAGTCAGGTTCTGACCTTCATCTTGGAAGATTTTTATGGCGTCTCACAATCTTACCTTCTTCAGAGTCCACATAGATCCAGTGGCTGGCAGTCCCGAAACCTATGCAATTATGTCATCGGTGACTGCTATTTATCTCCCTCTTACCGTGGAGTTTATTCTTGCAGGTTCTACAAAAATTCAATTGCCACGGTCTCGTTGGATTGTTGTAGACAATTGAGATAAACTATCCATCCTGCCCTTGTTAGGATTTCTTGTACAACATCAGAGACTGTCAACACTTTTGGTTCTCTACGAATTGATCTTCCTCCCATGCTTATCACACTGTAAAAAAAAAAAGATGGCAATGGAATAATAGGTTGTTCAAGCTATTAGCAACCACAGAGAAAATGACGAAACAACAAGCTTGTTTGAATTTCAAATTACCTCTAATTGTTGCAGAGCATAATGTGGAAATAGCTTTGAAACAGCAAGCCATGAAAATTGGAAAACAATATACCGTTAAGCCTTGCTATTCCTAAGTAAGAATTCTCCGAATGATAGACTGACACATATGCCAGTGAATTATGAAGTCACCTGCTCCCCCCTGCAATGTGATAGGCCATCCTCGGCCGTCAAACGACGGAGTGGTGTGCTGGACTGCCATGGTACAAAGTCAGAAAGGAACAATGTATACCGAGATGCCATGTTTACAAGAATGTGTAGATTGCCAAAATCGAGGTATATAATAGAATTGCTTAATAAATAAGAGAATTCCATGATATGATGCGAGATTTGGAGGATAGGACAACTGACGTGCACAAAAAGTCGATGTAGTCACTATCAAATTTTTCTGTCATGATTGATTGTAATAGATTTCATGTATTAAAGGTTCAGAGGAATTATGTTCATAATCTTATTTGACCCATTATAAAGATAGAAGAAGGGTTTTATAACTGCTATTGGTGTATAAAGAATGTGACTTCAATACCATCAACAGAGCTCTGTTTCCCACAGGTGTCCATAACCTTGATAGAGTTGTTTATTTCACCCATGGAACCATGATCCTTTGTGCATGCTTAGGAAAGTGTTGTGGAATGTCAGAATGGAGGCCATTATGCTAGCTTGGTAACCAGATAAATCATAATGCCATTCACTAGGAAGTAGTGAAAGGTGGGTAGGCCGGCTCATGATGAGACCTCCTGTTTTAAGGGTTTTTTTATTTTTTCTGATGTGCCTCTTGGATCATATCCCTGGTGTGGTGTCCATAGTGGGAATACCACTTCACTTTCTTCCTTATGATCATGGTAGGTTGCCTCTTAATGAGACCCCCTATCCTTCATTTGACAAACCATGTTAGCAAATTATATAAACATTTTTCTTTTATTTTTTCTTTTATAAATTACTTTTCCTATTTATACACAAAGGGTGGTTCAACACTCCTTAAGAGTAGGGATGGTGGAAGAAGTCTTAACATCTCAACAGAAAAATATGCCCTTTATTCTTATTCCTTAATAATGATCAAAGAGGATTATGGGAATTTAGAAGGAACCATCATGATAAAGATAACCAATCATATCGGTATTAGTAGAACAATGATAGCAAGATGATCAATAGTTGTGTCCTTTCCTCTTTTCTCTTATCAATTCAGAGCAATTTCTTGTAAAGATAGAGACTTTTATGTAATTTGCTGATTTCAGTATCCTCTAGTTTTTGTATTCATTGCATAGGTGTATAGCTATGTTTTAAAAGTGATCTAAGTAAAAAAAACACAAAGAAGAAAAAGATAAAACAAGGACTGTGCACAAAATCGCAAGAAAAAGGAAAGAAATACTTGAAACTACTGTGCATTAAGAAGAACAGCAGCAAAGAAAAGAAGCGCAAGCAAAATAACGCGAAAATGTTGTCCTTTCGGAAAAGGAACAATAGAAAAATGCAAGTGTTGTTCCTTAAAAAAAAAGGAACAGTAGAAAATGCAAGTGTTGTTCCTTCGAAAAAAGGAACAACAGAAAACGAAAGTGTTGTTCCTTCGGAAAAAGGAACAACAAAAACATGCAAGTGATGTTCCTTCGGAAAAGGAACAACAGAAAACAAAAATGCTATTCCTTTGGAAAAAGGGACAGCATGAAATGAAAATGCACTATTCCTTCGGAAAAAGGAACAGCATAAAACGAAAATGTTGTTCCTTTGGGAAAAGGAACACCAGAAAATGAAAATGATGTTCCATCAGAAAAAAGAATAGTGGAAAATGAAAATGTTTTTCCTTCGGGAAAAGGAACAACAAAAAAATTGAAAGGGCCCTTCCTTTGGGAAAGGAACAACAAAAAAATGCAAGTTCTGTTCCTTCGGAAAAAGGAACAATAGAAAACAAAAATGTTCCTTCAGAAAAGGAACAATAGAAAATGAAAATGCTGTTCCTTCGGAAAAGGAACAGTAGAAAATGAAAATGTTGTTCCTTCCAAAAAAGGAACAGCAGGGAATGAAAATTTTGTTCCTTCGAAAAAAGGAACAATAGGAAATGAAAATGGGTTGTTCCTTCGGAAAAAGGAATAGTAGAAAATGAAAATGTTGTTCGTTTGGGAAAAGAAATAACAGAAAATAAAAATTCTATTCCTTCGGAAAAAGGAATAGCAGAAAATGAAAATGTTGTTTCTTTGGAAAAAGGAACAACAGAGAACGAAAATGTTGTTCATTTGGAAAAAGGAACAGCAGGAAACGAAAATGTGTCGTTCCTTCGGAAAAAGGAACAACAGAAAATGAAAATGTTGTTCCTTTGGGAAAAGGAATAGTAGAAAACGAAAATGTTGTTCCTTCGGAAAAAGGAACAACAGAAAATGAAAATGTTGTTCCTTCAGGAAAAGGAACAACAGAAAAATGAAAGTGCCATTCCTTTGGGAAAGGAATAGAAAAAAAATGCAAGTGATGTTCCTCCTAAAGAGGAACAACAAAATGGCGAAAATTCTTTTCCTTTGGAAAGGAATAGCAGAGTGCAAAAGTGTTGTTTCTTGAAAAAGGAACAACAAAATGGTGAAAATGTTGTTCCTTTCGAAAGGAACAACGAAGTGCTGAAGTGTTGTTCCTTAAAAAAGGAACAACAAAGTGGTGAAAATGTTGTTCCTTTCGAAAGGAATAACAAAGTGCAAATGTTACATAACTGCAAAAATATATACAAAACAAAAGAATTATGTACAGTGTGTAAGAGTAGTCGAATTACTTAATGAACCAAAGTTGAGGAAGATTTTTCTTCCTCAACGAGAATCTGCATGTCGGAGTCTTTGCGGAGTTGTTGGTAGAAGGATTCCTGAGTAAGTGGTTTGCGGTATAATCGAACTCGCTGGCCATTTGCCTTAAAGGTATGTTCGAATCCATCATGGTGGTTAGAGTAATGGTGCCATTATCATGTACCTTCTAGATTTTGTATGGTCCCAGCCAGCGAGTTTGAAGTTTCCCCAAAAAATCCTGAAACCTAGAATCGTATAGGAGCACCCAATCTCCTTTGCAGAAGACTTTTATTTTAATGAGGACATCATTCCATTTGGCTCGCTATTGTTGGATTAACGTAGTATGTTGAAGGGCAGAGAGCCTGATTTCATCTAGCTCATTGATTTACTATAATATATTAATCTGGGCCTCGTCTAAATCTAGACCAACTTCTTGTGCTATTCGCAACTAGCTGGTATGATGAATAATTGGTAGTACTTCTCCATGTTGTTCTGTATGCCCACAATGCTTCTGGCAATCTTGTAGCCCAATCGCGTCTATGTGATGCAATGGTTTTTGTCAGTATTGCTTCTATTATTTTATTCGTGCTTTCTACTTGACCATTTTCCTGTGGGTGGTATGGAGTAGTAATTTTATGCTGAACATGATAGTTTTTTAGTGTTGCAGCAATTTTATTACTAGCAAACTATGGTCCTCCACCCATAATTATATCTCTTGGGAGGCCATATCGCACAAACATGTGAAACAGGAACTGTATGATGGAATCCTCTATAGCTCTCGACAATGCCTCTACTTCAACCCATTGGGTGACATATTCTGTTGCTACCAATATATATGTTTTCTAATTTAATGATGGGTTAATTAGTCCAACAAAATCGAGCGCCCATTGTTCAAATGGTTCAATAACTAGCTGTGGGTTCAGGGGCATTTCATCAGACTGTCCAGGGTGTCCTGCTCTTTGGCAGCTGCCACAAGCTTGAACGAAATTGTTTGTATCTTTGAAGATCATGGGCCAATAATACCCTGTTTGCAGCACCTTGTGACCAATTCTCCGATCTGTGAAATGTATGCCACATGGTCCGTCATGACAAGCTTTCAAAGATGTCAAAAATTTCATCTTCACGTACGCATCTCGTGATGTGCATATTTTCCCCTGTATGAAACAGGTAGCCCCCAATCCAAGAAAATCGAGTACTATGCTGGACAATCTGCTTTCGTTCATTGGGAGTTAGATGTTTCGGTAATTTGCCTACTGCTAAATAATTTTCAACATCAACATACTAGGGTGTTTTAACAGTAACAACAAACAAATTTTCATCTGGAAATTGATCTTCGACCACTACTGCATCCACTGGTTTTGGCATTCGTGAGAGAAAATCAGCTATAGGATTTTCTTTTCTAGGTTGATCCTTTATTGTGATATCGAATTTTTGCAATAAAATCAAGCATCTGGTTACTCTACCATTTGTGATTGGTTTATTCGCTAAATATTTTATGGTAGAGTGATCTGTATATATGATAACATGATATCTACTGATATAATGCCTAAATTTATTGACGACATGTATTGCAGCTAATTTTTTTTTTTTTTTTTTTCAGTCACAGTATAGTTCAATTTAGCAAGAAACAAGTTCTTGCTAATATAATAAATCACATATGGTTTTTTATCTTCTTCTTGCCCAAGGACTGCTCCAATAGCAGCGTCTGAAGCATCTGATGAAATTTGAAATGGCAGGTCCCTGTTTGGTCCTCTGAGTACTGGGACTGTTGACACAAGCTTTTCTAGATCTTCAAAAGCGTGATCACATTTTTCTGTCCAAACAAAGTCAACATTCCCCATCAGTGCATATAAGATGTAACAATATGAGAAAAATGTTCTATAAATTTTCTATAATAACCAGAAAATCCAAGAAAACTGCGTACCTCTGTCTGAGTGGTAGGAGTAGGTATTAACAAAATCATTTGAATTTTGGTAGGATCTACCTATATTCCAGTTGTTGAGATATAATGGCCTAGAATAAGTCCTTCAGTCATCATCATATAACATTTTTCATGGCTCAAACAGAGCTTGGTGGCAATGCATTGCTGCAACACTTTTCTAGTGTGTCCAATGCTGGGTCGAAATCATCTCCGTATGGTGTAAAATCATCCATATATACTTTGAGCCCTTCATTTATTAAATTTGAAAAGATGTTGAGGATAGCCCTTTGAAATGTGACAGGGGCATTGCATAAGCCAAAAGGTAAAATTCTGTAGGCAAATGCTCCCCAAGGATAGGTAAAAGTAGTTTTGTCTTGGTCTTCAGGGGCAATCTGAATCTGATTGTATCAACTGAAGCCATCCAAGAAAGAAAAGAATTTCTTTCCTGCTAACGTATCTAATACCTGGTCAATGAATGGAAGGGGAAAGTGGTCTTTTTGTGTTGCTTCATTCAGCTCTCTATAATCTACACAAATCCTCCATTTTCCATTCTTCTTTGGCACCACTATAAGCAGAGAGACCCATTTGCTATCGGAGATAGGGTAAATAAAGTTCACATCTAAAAGTTTTTGAAGTTCAACTTTTATAATGTCTTTTAGATGAGGGTTAAGTCTCCTTTGTGGTTGGCAAACATGTCTTACATCCTTTTCTATGTAAATGTGGTGTGTACATAACTGGGGATCGATTCCTTTCATGTCAGGATAATCCCATGCAAATGCTTCTTTGTATTTTCTCAGTAGTTGGATTAGCTTCTCTTCTTGTTCCGAAGTAGGTTGCCATTAATGTTTAAAGTTTTTCCTGGCTCAATTTCTACAGTTTTACTATTTGATACAGAGGTAGTAGGTATTTTTTGATCGTGAGTGTCTTTGAGAGGATTTTTTGCTAATTCATTATCAAATGATGCTTCTATCATATGACATTATGTGTGGGATCTAGATTTAGTCTGGCTAAGAATGTTGTTAATGACATCATCCTCTCTTTGATCTTTGAAATCGAGGGCATCTTCTATGGTTAATGGGGATCTAATATTTTCGGTGAGGTATAATACAGGATGTTTGTTAGTTTTCATTATTGTGACACTTGGCTAGGCTAGAGGATATAAGTCTAGATTCTTGATATTAGCCCCTCTAGTTATGGTCATACATCCTTGTCGGCAGCCAATATAAGCATCAACAGTTGCAAGCCAAAGTCTGCCTAAAATCAATGGATGTCCATCAAGTTGGTTTTTGGGGTTTATTATTAGAAAGTCGGCAGGATATTCCCACGAATCAACGGATACCATGACATCATGTATTGTGCCTTCCGGCCTAACCATGGATTGGCCAGCTAGTTCTAATAAAGTGGAAGTTGGTTCTACTGATGTAATGCCCAGTTTTTGACAAGTGGTGGTTGTCTGGATATTAATTGCAGCCCCTAAATCAACTAAGGCATTTGCAAAAGTTTTCCCATTGATTTGTACTGTTACTATTGGATTTCCCAGGTCTTCATATTTAACAGGTGTCTCTTTTCTTGATAATAGGTTAGATAAGGTACCAACTACTTGGACTGTTGGGCTATTTGTTATTCTCCTCCTTGGTTTTTTTATACATAGCTCTTTGATGGTTTTTGCATATATTGGGATGTCTTGGATGGCTTGGAGGAGTGAGATTTTTATGTACATATTTTTAAGTTCTCCCAGAATGTCAAAATCAGGATGTTGTATAGGTCGAGGTATAATTAAGTGTTTTGGGAATGGAGGAGAAGATGTGATTACTTGGTCATGAGTTTGCTGTCTGATCACATCCTCTTCTTTTAGTGGTTGTTCTATAGGTAACTGATTTTCAACTTGAGCAGTTTTATCTCCCTCTGTTTCTATAATGTGTCCAGATCTTAATTGAATGTCATTACACTCCCTTAGATCGGTTTCTATCTCTGGTGTTTCAATTATTTGAATGGATTGGACCGGTTTGTTATCCGGATTAGGGTTGGGTTGGGCTTGGAGTTGCGGTCTTAAGTTAGACTAGGGGTTTTGTTGTAATGCTCGCAGTGTAGGTTAAGGGAGCGAAATGGTTCCTACTGGCCGATTCATCGATCTTTTCCAGTTGGTCTACTAGGCTTGACTCTGTGAAGTAGGAGGGGACCATTGTACTGGATATACATTGTTTTTCCAATATGGTGGGGCATAGGGAAAATTTGTCTAATTGGGTTGACTTGCTTGATTCGGCCATGGTGATGATGAAGGAAATGGTTGCTGTGACCAATTTGAGAATGGAGGTTGATTTTTCCACATAGTATTATATGGTTGAGCATGATATTGTGGAGGCTGAAAAGAAGAAGCTGGATCGACGAACATACCTGATTGTTGGAGCTGCCATTGACGGCGCTGATTAAGTAGGTACACCAATTCTGGCTCTTCTTCCACTTTCTTGTATACTGCTTTCAATCCAGGAAGTGAGGGACAACTCTCTACAGAATGGTCTTTTGTACAAATGGTGCAAACTTGAACTGCATCTAACGGACACTCTTTGTGGTTGTGTTTCTTTCTACATCTGGGACAAAAGATTGCCAAATTTTGTTCTACCTCTTGTTCTTTCTACTTGGCCTGCATAGTATCAAGTTGTGTTGTCAGAGTCCCCAATATGTTGGTTTTGAAATTTTGTAATAAATTTCCAATTTCTGTGCAAGTTACTCCTTCTACAGAGATCTTGTTGTCTCTTGCAAACCTATCATGTTCTTCTAGTTTTAGTCTTGTGTTTCCTCTTGATCTCCTAATACATAAATCAATAATTTCAGCAAAATTTTCCTGATAAATATCTCCTTTTACCATAATATTTAGTGTTTCAATCCATTGTTCCTTCATTCCTCTAATTAATGTTGTTTTTAATACATTATCAGGTAAGGGTAATGATGCATAATGAGATCTTTGAAGATTATACTGAAAACATTCAACATACTCTTATAATGTTTCATTTGGTCTAGCTACCATCCGAAATATTTCATCTTTTAACTCTCTAGACCTGCAATTTTCCTAATATTTTTTTATAAAAGCCTCTTTCATTTGATCCCGATTATTTATAACACCACCACCCAACCCCATAAACCATCTTAAAGCAACCCTTTTAATGTAGAGGGAAATAATTTCAGTTTCTGGGGATCGGTGGTATAGTCATATCCTCTAGACAACACATCAAATTCAAACAAGAATGCATCTGGATCTTCTAATGTAAGGCGATGAAATGTAGGGATATGTTGGAGAGGAATTGCTTTCATAGGAGCATTAGCTGCAGTGTCCACAATGGGATATTGTAGTGTAGAAGTTTGGGTGTTTGGCTGGATTTAGGCCATTTGGTCAAATATGTGCCAATAATCTTCTGGGATGTCTATGAGGGTATTCCTAGGCTGATGAGGGGGAATGAATTCAATAGGAATGGCCTTAACAACACTTCCTTTATCTGGGATGATGAGAGTTCCTAATGTATGGGGGGGTTTTGGTTCTTGAGGTTCTTCGACTTTGTTATGGATGATTTTTGCAGCACTTCCTTTATCTCGGCTGCTTAATGGCAGAATTATCCCAAGAGGAGATCTTGGTTCTTCAGTTTCCCCAGTTTCTCCTCTCCCTTCACAGAGTTTGCTAGGGTTCCCTTCTTGCAATGATTTTGGGCTAAAATTATCAATTTCTTGAAAATCTTGCTCTTCGATTTGACTATGCACCTCAGCAAAGGCTATAGATGGTGATCTTGTGGCCTGAAGGGAACTAGTAGGTTGTCTAGAAGCAACTTTTCTAGGTCCTACTGAAGGCTGAGATTTTCTTTCTTAGGGATTTTGTCTATAAAGGTTGATCGGCCAAGGGTCACTGGCCCCTTAGCTTTATCAGACTTGGGTAGTGGTTTAGGATTATTTTCAGCCTTTTTCTGCTTAGTCATGCACACAAATCAATTGCTAATTTCTACCCAAAAAAATAGCAACAAATCTATAGGAAAGCGGGCAGGGGAGCAGGACTATTACATGGTCCATACGCAGGTTCTTACCTTCCGTTTTTAAAACCCAATTCTCTCCTAGTAGGTTCTTACACTAATCTGGAAAAGGAACAAATGGCTAAACTCTTCCCTGGAAATGGTGCCAAATGGTCGAGCAGTAAAAAGGGTCTTTTTCACCTCTATTTACCCTACATTAATTGTCTATCCAGGAACGATTTGCTATCTCAAAGAGTGTACTCAGTTTCAGGCCGTAATTTGTGAAAGTAATTATAGTATTATAGTGGTCTAAATACAAGAGTAAACGGATGCTCGGAATAAAATATACTTACAAAAAGAAACCTAAGACTCAACTCATCCATTCAGAAAGCTACATCAATTTATCAGTCAAGGGTATAGTAATGGTAACTCTTCCCTCTGTAAACTGATGTAATTAGAAAGCACTCAAGGAATGGATCATCAATCTGGGAACTAGACAACATATGTTTATGTTCACTACAGTCTCAGATTGTCTGCACACCAAAACGATCATAACTCAAATGATAGGAAATGGAACAACAACTAATTCTATAAACAGGATTGAACAACAAAACCTTAACCTACGGAAACGAATGCAACAATAATTACAGGAATTAAGTAATAATCTTTACTTTAGAGATGAATTGAACAACAAACAGAAATGGAGAAAACTAACATAAATAAAATATAGAACAACAACTTAGATCAAATATGAATGTAGCAAACCAGATTAAACACACGACACTCCTAATATTAAAAGGAACAGTAATCTGAGCTTCGATACAACAAGTATGAATCGTAGCTATAATTAACAGCAATTGTGATCACAACAGAACAACAATCCCGAATAAACAAGAACCACATTTTAAGAGTAAATCATATAGTAGTACTGATTTAGGAATATGCAACATTGTTAATCTGTAATTGAATAGCAATGGCAATCTGTAAGGAACAACAATGTTATATCAATGGTCAAAAGGAACAACAATGCAATATAAAGTTAGAATGAATAACATAGCATTCCTGTTGTAGGGAATAACATTAGTCAAGTATATAACAAAGCCGATATGTAAAACAAAAAAGCACGTCAGATTATTGAACAGAGTAAACGGAAGAGATCAAACCACACATGAATCAGAAATAATGGTACAGGAGCAAGTGATCCACCAGGGCCAGACCCTTAGCCTCCAGGGACTCACTGCTTAAGGTTACTCCAAAATCAAAGATATAACGACAACAAGATTTATACATTAAAACATTAAAGAGAGTTATAGTGAATCACTCTTCAAAGAGAGTCGATGATCAAAGTTTCAAGTACCAAGAATAATTTCATAAAAATAACAATAGTTCGCCCCCCATGCTAACAATGCTACCCCTTATTATAACAGCCAAGAAGAGATATCAACGATACAGAAGATCTTTAAGGTAGCGATCCATCAAGATCAAAGGATCCTGAGGGATTCGCCAAACTCTTAGTTCTTAGTTATTCTCTTGTTTCCTTGCAACGATTGGGTATCTCCTTTTCCTTTTCCTAGCTGTTACGCTCCAATTTGGATCACCTTGTTTGAATGTGGTTCCCCGTCAAAGGGACAATAGTTAACTTTGTCTTGCCTTTTCCTTTGGGATGGCAGTCTTCTGTTTTCTCCTCTTTCTGCATAGAAAAGGGTAATTATTAGTTATTTCACGTTACATATAAATCTTCTAGATTTTATCATAATCTCTTGTCATATACCTAGCTCATGATGTAAAGAGGTTATGAGTTTTGAAGAAAAGATGACAAAGTAACTGAAAATAACATACCTTCTCCAGTGCTCAACACCTGACCACAGATGAGGTGATCATAGTGGTCCTTGACCACTAATTGATAGACTGGTGTAGTGATTTAGACTTAACAACTAGGTCTAGCAAGTCTGCAATGTAGCAAAAGAAAGAAGAGGCCAAGTGGAAGATGGAACAACCAGAAGAAAAGAGGAAGAAGGAGGTTGAGGACAAATCCAAGGTACAGTACACTATTGGCTTGTTGGGGCCTGACCCAGGTTCAAAGTTAATTAGCCAAACAAATCCTTGTACTACTAGCCCTTTTGGAAACAGTCTGCAGAGCGCAGACTGAGGTCTCACCCGAAGCAGTATGGGGGGGTGATGGAACCAGGTTTCCACACCCTTGAGATTTTTTAGGGGTTGATTTAGTCTAACTGTGAATACCTTTGTGTAGGTTACTTCGCGCACTTTCCTGACCTACGGGGCCTTCATATCCTGTTATATTCACCTTTGCATAGCCCTAACCGAGGGTTGTGGGGCTCTCGCGCTACTAGAGCAGCGATCCACACTATTTCCCCAAGTCACTCCATGGATCTTACTTATATTCTTGTAACAGTTAGTTATCTTCACATAAACAAATACCTTATATTATATTCACTTACTCAACACATTTATATAAGTTTGCACAGTAAATAAATAGTAAACTTGCAATTCATACCCAATATACTTCAATACATAAAACAGGAAAAGATACATAGAAATATGTTAAAACTTCTCTTTATTAATGCTTCCAATGGTTACAAACTCAACCTACCCTGCACACTTAGCTGCAGGGGTCTATGCACTCAACTACTGACTACTAGGTCTCTGCACACTCAGTTGCAGAGCCTTCTCATACTCTACGACCCAAAGACACAACTCTACACTTCGACTCAATGCTTCATGGATTGATTTCCTTCTATCCTTGTCCAAATGTCTCTTTACATTTATAGCCTCGCTCTATCTATACAATTCCATGGTCCTCACTCTCTTTATACAATCCCATGGTCCACGGACCATGGGTAGATCTCTAAAACCGACACTACATTTATAAAAGTAAGGGTGAATAGCTGTATGACTCCATTACAACTTCACACTCTATGCCCACAAATCACGGAGTCTTTACAATGGACTTAGTCAAAAGTTGGACTTTAAGCCCCAAACCTTGCCTTGGGGCGATCCCACGCCCAACAGGCCCCAAACACAAACATCATGACTCGCCCTCGAGTTACTCCGTTGGTGTGGAGATCTTCACACAGAGAGCTCTCAACTCTACTCAGACTGCATCAAGGTTGGCAACACACTGAGCGGCTGCCTATTGTATCTCTTGTACATGTTGTTTCGAGACTGCGGTGTTGGTACTGCTCCCCTGTATCTGTTCCTACGTCCCCTGCATCTGCACAAGCTTGCCTTCAATTATTGTTGTGATTACAAAGGCCTCATCGATCCAAAGATGAACATGTGCCTTCAAAACTTCTTCTTTGTGTCGCATTGCGTCTACTTTCTCTTTAAGCTATTAGTGTCAGTGTCTTCACACTGTCATCAGTGATCAAAATTTACTCTTTTGCATTTCATACAAAGAGTCCCATTCTGATGAGGTTGCATTCCATTAGGTCATGGATCTACTGATGGTAGAGTTTATTTCATTTTTTCCCTCTTGATATGTACTTGTTGACCTCCTTTCATACCTTCCAGTCATGATTTATGCTCATATTTAGTTCATTTCATCAATTACATAAGGTTTCAGTCTCATTAGGTCATCGGGTTTCCACCATGGTCAAAATTCAGTGATTATTGCTAATAATGGTCAGCAAAGACATGAGGAGGTTAAATAATGATCAGAAAGTCATAATTTGTTAATTTGTAAGCTTAATGAAGTTCTCACCTTAAAACTAGTTTTGAGGTGAAAACAGAGCATCTGTATTTTATTTTTAAATTTGATGTAATTTTAATGTTCTCATATGTAATAATGGTTCCATGCTACTCTTGGAAATTTGGTGATGTTGCCAAAGTACTACCACTACAAAAATTCAAAGAATTTGAGCATCAGTCCACCTATCAAAGCAAAGAAACCAAGCATCAAAAAACAGAGTACTGGAAAAAGTAGATAGAAATTATAAAAGTGGGTTTTCACCAACAAAAAATCAAAAAGTGAAAGCTATATAAAGCTATCCTTCTATTTATCATTTCATTATGTTAGTGTTCAAGTTCAAAGTGCCAAAAGGAGAGCTAAGGATTGATTTCAAATGTTATTTGGAAAATACAAGTCAATTGATGTGTTTTTGGAAAAAATTGAGTGGCGCTGCAATTTTGAGGAGGGCGCTGCATTTTTGAGTTGGCGTTGCACACTTGGAAAAATTTCTCTGTGTAATTTTACACAAGTGCTGCGCTTTCAAGGTGGAGATGCACACCTGTGTTAGGCACTGCGTTTCTGCCCAACCAAGCCCCAAATCGCCCAAAGCATTCCAAAACTGCCAATTCACCTCAAAACTGTCAATTTCTCTCTCACAAGTAAGTTCATCTATCACATCTTATGTTTTAGGGTTTTGTTGCCAAGTTTGGTGTTTTGCATTTTTCAAATTTGAAAGCCTAGTTTTTCCTCATCTCACTAGTATTTTATTTACCCTATCTACTTGGCATTATTAACTAAACCCCATTCCCACATACCGTATTTCCTAAATCCCATTCCCCTCATACATTTTCCCTAAATTCCTACTTACACTCTCCATTAACCCTACAAACCCTACCCACTCTCCCTAAAACCCTACTCATCCCTAGAAACTTGTTCACACATCATACTCTCACATATTCCTTCATCTTCATTCTATTCATTTCATTCCTCCACCCTGTCCCATCATTGTCCATATAAAACCATAAGTGTTCACAGTCACATAAAAACAATGGAAAGAGACAGTGAATATGACTATGAGGAAGAGACAGTCAGTGATAGTTCCATGGAGAGACATAAGCAGCAGAGGAAGCCTCATAAGGGAGGAAGAATTATCAGAGAAGATCCTACTAGTTTGAGGGAGTTACAAGCCTGCCCACTTGCCATTTCTTGCTTTAAACACCAGACATGCTTTGATTTTTGTGAAGTGATAGAAAGATCCAGATTTCATCATGAGTTGGCTAGGCTATCTGTGACTCATTTGAACAGTAATGAAGTAACCCTTGTCGGAATAACCTTCACCATATCACTAGCTATCATCTTAGAGGCTATAGGAATTCCAGATGTGGGTGAAAATTGGTACAAAGGTCTGGATATTGATGAGGAGTACTATGAGCCTTACATCAAGGCTAGATACAAAGACAAAATGAAGAGAATATTCCCCTTCAAGTTTTTGGAAGACATGTATGCCCCATTAATGAAAATCATTATCAAGTACTTGACTTGTGAAGGTAGGTTCTCGAGGTTGTATGCCTACCACATTAGGTTTCTCATGCATTTCACTAGAGTAAAGATGATTAATATCCCTTACTTCATGTTTAGAAACATTGAGAAGATGGCACATATTGTATGGAGGAAGCCATACCCCCAACACTTGAATAACATTTACCATTACTCTTTGATCAAAATCATTGTTCTTCACCACCCGAGCCTCCTTAACATGCCATGGGAGACTTTCATTTCTCATGAGATGTTTAAAGGCCCAAAAATCTTTTCATCAGTACATCATGAAGAAGGTGGACCTTCAAGCCATGGAAAAGTCAAAAAGACTAAAACTGTTGGAGTGTCAGTGTTTGTGACATATAAGAGGGGTACTAGGAAACTTTTTTCAGCTAGTAGGCAAGTATTATCTCCATAAGGTGTGGAAGGGGTCTTACCTTTGTCATCAGGCCACAGGAAAATGCTATAACCATAAGGTGTGGAAGGGGCTTTGCCTTCTTCTTCAGCAAAATAGGTATAGGTTGAGAAGCAAAGCAAGAGCAAGGAAAAGGTGCAAGAAGAGGATCTTAGTGATGAGAAGGAAAGAGATTTCATTCTTGTTGAGCATGAAGAGCCACAACAATACTTTACCCATCATGGAGTTGACATTATTGACTTGGAAGATTAGGATCCGAGGACTGTCAAAGACATGATCATAAAGGAACAAGAAGCTAAAATACAATCCTTGTCAGATAACTTAGAGAGAGCTAAGTTCATCATCAAATAATTAGAGCAGGAAAACAGATAATTGAGCGACAAGCAAATCCTCATGGAGCTGCAAATGATCAAAGAAAACAGGCAAAAGGCCAAGGAGGCTAATGTCAAGTTGACTTCAATTGAAGAATATATTGAGAATGATAGGGAAACTTGGCTTGAGAGGGTAAACATACATCTTGAAGGGCTGATTGAGAAGGCCACATGGCCTACCATTACTTGACCCGCAACAAAATCTATAACATAAGGATCAGGAAACTTAAAGCTAGGTTGAGGGAGGATTTAAAGAGGAAAAAGGAGCAAGATAAGTTGAATATATTAGCTAAAGCCTCACTAGCCCATAAAAGTAGCTGATGGTGGTATCCCATGCCAAAATTGGGCAAGTTTTGATGATTTTTCAAAATTTTCAAATTTTGCAATTTTCAAAAGAGAAAACCAGCCCAGAAGGCACTGCACTTTTCCCTGGAGTACTTGTTGGATGAAAATTTTATATATTTGGATTCAACATAGTTAGACCATTCATCCTAGAAAATTCAGAATTTTGGAGCAAAGCTAGGTCACCAAAAGGTCCAAAAACTACCAAAACATGACCTCTCTGCCTCTTTTTGGACACATAGAAGTAGCCTTGGGTGATTTCTGTTTTGAGGGGGCAAATGACCTCCAAATGAAAAAATTCAAGTTGTTACAAAAACTAGACTAGAATACCTTTCAAATGAGTCATTTTAGTCTAAATTTGGATAATGGGAAGGCCTCCAAAAGTGGGTGGAAAGAGGCACTATGCTTTTGGCTCATGGCGTTGCATTTTTGACCAGTTTGCCAGAAAATCAAATTTTCGCCTACTTTCACTGCAAATTGACTTTCTCTCTCCTCATGGATGATTTTATGATTGTAATTAATGACTTGGCATGTCAATGTAATAGTGAAATGATATTAGAGGGTATATTCATCATTTTCAGGTGGTTTTGGAGTCAATGAATCAGTTTCTATGCTAATAGAGGCAAGTTGTTCCACTGCCTATATTCCTGGTCCCTATTTGGAAATGGTTGTAATAGCTCCTTTTCTCTTGGTTTCGACCCCTAATGGCTAGCATAGGTGGTTTTATGTCTATATTATGTGTTTTTTTTGTCATTAGCAAATTTTAGATTCACTTGGATGCCCTGAACAATATTGTACATCATTGTAAGCAATTTGGCAAGGAAATTAAAGGGAGTTGCAACGATTTTTATGGGATACTTGTGGTATGGTGATTTTGCATAGTTTCTTCTTTTGTTATCATTTTTTCACATGTTTTATGAATGCCACAATCTATTTCACTGCTTCTAACAGAATGATATCAAAATATATAGGTAGAATTCATTGTTTACAGTGCTCTACCTTGGGAAACCATTCAGTATTTTATATTTTCTGCTGTTTGAGAAGGATACGTGATATTCGCATGCCCTCCTTAACTCCTCACTAGTCTTAGACATCCCACCTCACTAGATTTCAACTCCCAAAGCCTATACCTACCTTTCCCCATAGAACAACCTGCATCCCGACCTAATTTCCCAAACCCAAATTGCTTAGCTCCATCTGATCTGAGACAAAACCAACAAAATCAATCCAAAACCCTAGAGCTACTATATCTAGCCTAAAATCCATATCTGATCCAATCTCTTGACTGAGATTCACAAGGAGAGAGCCCTCTCCCGACCTGGTAGGGCTAGCTACTAAGTTAAGCTTGGTTTGTGGTTACCCTAGAATTGCCTCCCTTTAGCTTGAGGTTAATCTAGGCGCTAACATAGTCACGACGATACTCGGGAAGAAAATATCATTATACCCCAATACCACTAAGAATTTTGAAATTTTGGATGATAAGTTTAGAATTAATTAGGCTGAAAAGTGGAAAGTTGTAAAGAAATATAAAAATCTTGATAACTTTGAACACACTGGCTTCAAGAAGATACACGAGGTCCAATCTTGATCTGGATCCTCCTCTCGTATTTGAAAATCCTAATCTCATTCTACGGATACTTAGACAAGAATGTTCACCAAGTCCTAGACATGTTTTTAGATCTCATTCATGCCCGGTTGAGTGGTTGTTCCTTGAAGATCTCCCTTTTGATGAGTATTTTGGTCTTCTCTATTTAGAACCACATCTGAGAGTGAACTGCTAGACATAGTCCCAAATATAGAATTCAGCAAAGAACTTGAAATCTAACGAGCCAAATTGTTAAGTAACCGAAACTTTCAAAATTCCCCTCAATCATCCCTCACTACTGATAAACTCCCTGAACTCTTTGACTCAGCCTCAACATCTTTTGCCTCATCATCATTTCCCCATATTTCTGAAACTCATCCCTCATCCCATTTGTACCTTTGCTCCCTCATCAGCCTATCACTACCCCTCAAACAACCATCACCTCTGTTACATCAACTACCCTTGTTGTCATAAATCCCCCTATTTCCCCAACACCAGTTTCAAATCTGCCTCGAGTCATGGGTGCCAGATATGCACCCCTCGTTCTGCCTTAGAATCTGGATGATATTCCCATTGATTACCAAAGTAAGATACCTCTTTTTGATGCCACTCAAAGTAACACAGTGCAACAACATGTTAATAGGAAGAATGACTTCTTTGACCTTCATGAGGTAGATGCGGAAAATGTGTCCATGAGATTATTTGTACAGATTTTTGGAGGGGAGGTTTGAAAGTGGTTCAGAGCATTACCAGCGGCCTCTATCAATACTTTACCAATTCTGCATAGACAATTCCCGGATTGGTGGGAGGTAAAGAAGAACCCTCTCCAAATTATATTTGAGTATGAAAATATCAAAAGGAATGTGGGTGAAAGTGTGCAAGATTACTGTGTAAGGTTCAATGTAGTTTATAATGCTATTCTGGTTGACATTAAACCATCGTGGGGTTAGCATTGATCAAATTTCCAGATAGTTTCGATGCTGATATGGCATATCAGTTGTGGGAGAGAGATCCTACCACACTTGAGGATATGCAGAAGAACGCTGTCATTGTATAGGCAAATATGTTGGCCAAAAGAGCAAGGATGAAACTGAAAAGTAGGTGACTATAAAGGAAGAAACATCTTCCTCAGATGTTAAGGCAGATAATATTCTGCAGAAATTGAGAAAATGTTTGACCGGTTGATAGTTGCAGACAAGCCTGAAACAACAATCAGAAATCCAAACTTCAGAGTACAACAACAACCCCAATTCAGGATTAAACAAAGGGAGCAAAAGGCACAAGATCAGTCGTCACAATAGTAGCAGGTCAGAACTCCTTTGCAACAAAACTATTTGCATGGAATAGAGGATGAAGATGATGATGATCCGGTGGTAGAGGTGAATCATTTTTTTACTGTTGATGGTTTTCCCTTCTTTCTCACAGAAGATGAAGAATATTCAGAGGTCCCAGATTCCCAAAGGGATGAAGACTACACACTAGCAAATGAGGCAGTTTTGGAGGACAAGTCAGACAATTATCAGCGAGGATATATGAATGCATTGACAGCACAACAAAAACAACATTCATTGAGAAGTAGAGATGTACCAGTCAATCCAGTTCAAAAGAAAAAAAAGCGCAACCCAAAAGTGATTCTTCAAACATTCAGAAGAAAGGGAAAGAGCCCACTGATCTAAATTCTAGCAAAGGACCATCCGCAAATAGCATTGCAAATGAGAAGAATAATCAGCAAAATGCAACAAAAGAAAAAGTTGAAAAGAAGGACCTTCCAGTCAAAGAGGTACATAAAGTTTCAACTTTTAGTTTAGAAAATGAGATTGCTGAAATAAAAGTTTCAATTCCCTTGACTGAATTGATTAAGAACAGTGGCTATAAACACCAGGTGTCCAAAATTTTACACAGATCATTTATTTGATATGTTCAATGTAGAAGATGATCACCCTGAGCTCATTTTTGGCCCTGCCTTAGAAGGTCAGTTTGAGGATAGTGAAGTTCCTCCATTCTATATAAGCCTTAGACTACAAGAGTATGTCCTCCACAATGCCATGTTTGATTTTGGAGCTTCCCATAATCTGATGCCAAAAGCCATTACGGAGAAACTGGGCCTTGACATTACTCAAAAATATCATGACATGTATTCTTTTGATTCTGTTAGGGTCCATTGTATTGGTCTTATCAAAGACTTGGTGATATCTTTAGACCAAATCCTGGCCAAGAATGTTCTGATGGATGTGGTTGTTGTGGACATTCTACCATGGTTTGGTATGATTTTGTCCAGATCATGGGGTGCGAAGCTTAAAGGGAATTTACAACTAGATTTCTCTTATGCTACCATTTCCGTGTTTGGCCAATTGAGAAAACTATATAGTGAGAAGAAAATGAAATACATGATGACAAGCAGGGAGAAGCTGCTTAATCATCCAATTAATGCTGTACATACAGATTTAGAGTCATTTGTACAATATTCAGATAATGGTTTGAATGATTGTGATAGTCAGTCAGTTGAAGTAGAAGATGTTCCAGAGATTTCAAAAAATTTCAAAGCAACCCTTCATCAAGAAAGACATAAAATTGAAAGTACTTCTGAGTAGTGTACATACCGGCAGTAGCAAAAAGACAGTGAACAATAGAAAAATGAAGATATCAGTTAAAGTAAGAAAGAGAATGAAATAGAATTTCAGCATTTAGAAGAAGAAGCAGGCCTATGGAGCATGGATTTTGATGGAGCCGTGGGTAAGGATGGTGCTGACATAGGGATTTGGATTTGTAGCCCTACTTTCTAGCCAAATAAAGTTCCTAGTAATGTTAGAATATGTTCATATAAATTGGCCTTTGACTGTTCTAACAATGAAGCTGAATATGAAGCATTGATTGCAGGTTTGAAAATTCTAAAAAAGCTTAATGCAAAAAAGATATTAGTCTATGGAGATTCGGAGCTGATAATCAAGCAAGTCAAGGGAGAATATCAGGCTAAACATCTATGGATGAGAGCCTACTAAAATTCAGTTTTAGATATCGTATGTATGTTTCCAGAGTATACTTTGATAGCAGTACCTCATGCTCAAAATGTTATTGCAGATTCACTTGCCACAATTGCAAGTAATTTGAAGATTCCGATGAATTCCAAGAAGAAGTTTGAGATCCATGTCAAACACTGCCCTCCTGTTCCAGACAATTTAAGGTATTGGAAAGTGTTTTGGGATGATAAGGAGATCAATACCATTTTTCAAAATGAAGGAAACTACAAGGATGCTTCCATAGATGATGTTGACTATGATACTGATGAACCAGAAATCGAGGTGAATCAAATGGAAATATTGCAGCTGAAAGACAACATTATTCCTAAAGGTCTCATTCCTCTAGAAGAACCTTTTCATCAAGATGATGTGGCTATAAAGCCAAGCTTGGTGCCTACAAACAAAGGTGTTGAGGATGTTAATCTTGGAACAAAAAATAAGCCCAAGTTTGTGACATTGTCTAAAACATTGTCTCCCGAGGTAAAGTCTAAATATGTTAGGTTGTTATCTGAATTTTTTGATGTGTTTGCTTGGGATTATTCAGATCTAAAGGTGTACGAAAAAGACATAATTCAGCACACTATTACCATCAAGCCAAATTAGAAGCCGTTTAGATAGAAGCTAAGAAGAATCAATCCCAAGTTGCTACCTTCAATTGAAAAAGAGGTGAAAAGATTATACAAGGCTGGTATAATTGTCCCAAACAGATTTTCTGATTGGATTTCAAATCTTGTTCCTGTAAGAAAGAAGACAGGAGAGATCAGATTGTGTAACGATTTCTAGAATCTAAATGAATTATCATTGAAAGACAATTATCTGCTGCCGAAGATGGATCATATCCTCTAGAGAGTGGTTGGAGCATCACACATGTCACTACTCAATGGATATTTAGGGTATAATCAAATTCTAGTGCATGAAGATGACTGAGATAAGACTGCATTTACCACCCCTTGGGGAACTTTTCATTATGCTAAAATTCCATTTGGTTTGAAAAATACTGGAGCCACATTTTAGCGTGCAATGGACATCACTTTTGCCAAGGAAAAGGATGTATTTGTTGTTGTATATTTAGATGATTTGACAATGTTTTTATGTTCAGATGATGAGCATATTCACCATTTAAGGAATGTGTTTCAACGATGTAGGAAATTTGGGATATCACTCAATCCGAAGAAAATTCTCTTTGCCATGCATGAAGGGAAGCTGCTTGGTCATATTATCTCAAAGGAAGGAATTCACATTGATCCTTCAAGGGTAGAAGCAATTTAGCAGATAGATTTTCGCAGGAAAAAAAAAAGGGTATAAGCTTTTAATGGTAAGATGATTTTCTTATGTAGATTTGTACCCAATCTAGCTAAGCATTTGAGAGAAATTACTAATATGTTAAAGAAGGACAACGTGGTAAAATGAACAAAGGATGATATGAAGTAATTTAATCTGGTAAAGTATGCTTTATCTACAGCTCCAATTTTGATTAGTCCTGATTATACCCAAGATTTCATTTTATTCTCATTTGCATCTGAGCATACCATGGCAACAATTTAATGCAAAAGAGAGATTAGCTGGAAAAGCCCATTACATTTTTTAGTAGACCATTAGAGATGTTGCCTTGCGGTACAACATAATTGAAAAATAGGCTCTTGCTCTTGTCAAAGCTTTGAAGGACTTCAAAGAGTATATTTTGCACTCACACATCATAGCATACATTCCTAATGCAGCGGTTAAGGATGTACTGGTACAGACCGATCCAGAAGGAAGGCAAGGAAAATGGATTGCAGCAATGTTAGAATATGATGTGGAGATCAAGCCTACAAAGCTGATCAAAGGACAAGGCCTGGCAAGGTTAATGGCAGAATCAAATCTGCATGCGTTAGATATAAATCTTATCGTAGCCATGTCAGAAGATGAAGAAGAAAGCTCCTTGATTCAAGTGTCTGAAATGTTCCTTCAGTCACCATGGTATTTAGAATAGTGTATGTACTTCAGCACCTCTCACCACCTCCGGGGATGACAAAGAACAAGGGTAGATCTCTCAAACTTAAAGCGACTAGATTCTACATTTTGAGTAATGCCCTTTATTGGAAATATCCAAGAGGGGTTTTGCTGTTGTTTAACTGAAGATGAAGCCCAGCAGGTGATGAGTGACTTTAACAAGGGTGATTGTGGTGGTCACTTATTCTGGAAGACAACAACAAACAAAATATTGAGAGTAGGCTATTACTAGCTAACCTTATTTTTAGATGCGTACAAAATAGTCATGAGTTTTCATGAATGTCAGGTCTTTCAAGGTAAAAGAAAATTGCTGCCTCTACCTCTAAAACTGGTTGAAGTCAATGCACCTTTTCACCAATCGGGACTCGATTTTATCGGGGAAATCCATCCAACATCATCGGCATAGCACAAATGGATCCAAACAACAACCGACTACTTTACAAAGTGGATTGAAGCAATTCCGACCAAACAAGCTACAGATACGGTAAACATTCAATTCTTGGAATCAAATATTTTATCTCGTTTTAGTTGTCCTAGTAAAATCATCACAGATAATGTAGCTGCATTCACATCCAAGAAGATGATCGATTTTTGCAGCAAGTATAAGATTACTTTGGGTCATTCTATAGGATATTACCCGCAGGGAAATGGTCTGGCTGAATCATCCAATAAGTCATTGGTGAACATCATCAAGAAGATACTGGAAACAAATAAGAAAGGTTGGCACAAAAAGTTAGTTAATGCCTTGTGGGCTGACAGTGTGAGCTAGAAGAAGTCCATAGGTATGTCTCCATTTGAATTATTTTATGGCATTGACAAAAATTTTCCAACATCTCTTGTGGTTCTGGTTGTGAAACTTTTACAAGAGGTCGGCAGTGAGGAGGATGAATTTCAGTCAAGAATAAATTAGATGATACATTTACATCAAACAAGGGAGGACAATTTAAATAACACCTTCAGATTGCAGGAAAAAATCAAAAAGATCTATGGCCGGAAAACAAAAGCAGATAAATTCTAGCTAGAGGATGTAGTGTTGCAGTGGGATGCTAGGAATGAAGATAAGGGCAAGCGTGGTAAGTTTGAAAACTTATGGAAAGGACTCTATAAGATTGCTACATATAGAGGACAAAATGCATTCCTACTAAAGGAAATGGATCGACAAGATTGTTCAAGAGGGCCAGTTAATGGTAGGCTCTTGAAGCACTACTTCTTCTAAGGTGATTTCTGAAATCATGATATGATCCTTGTATACACCATTTTCCTTTTTCATTGCAATTTTTCAAATGTACACCATCAATTCAGCTTGGGGCCTGAGGTGAGGGCTATAAAGTTGAGTGATTTGTGTCAGTCGGTGTGTTTAATTCAGTGTCTAGTCACAGTTTGAGTCTTGAGTTAGGTTGCATAGTGTCGGTTTTAGTTTTCGAATCGTCTTGACTATATTGCCCAATGGATGAGGCATTAGTGAACATGTTCCCAGAGATCTATGGTTCTTGGCACCTCCAAGGAGCTACCATCCCCATTGGAGCCAATGTTAGTGTCAATGTCTTCACACTGCCATCAGTGATCAAAATTTACTCTTTTGCATTTCATACTAAGAGTCCCATTTTGATGAGGCTGCATTCCATTAGGTCATGGATCTACTGATGGTAGGGTCTATTTCAGTTTTTCCCTCATGATATGTATTTGTTGACCTCCTTTCAGACCTTTCAGTCATGATTTATGTTCATTTTCAGTTCATTTCATCAATTACATAAGCTTTCAGTACCATTAGGTTATAGGGTTTCCACCATGGTCAAAATTCAATGATTATTGCTAATAATGGTCAGCAAAGACATAAGGAGGTTAAATAGATCAAAAAGTCATAATTTGTTAATTTGTAAGCTTAATGAGGTTCTCAGCTCAAAACTAGTTTTGAGGTGAAAATAAAGCATTTGTATTTTATTTTTAAATTTGATGTTATTTTAATGTTCTCATATGTAATAATGGTTCCATGCTACTCTTGGACATCTAGTGATGTTGCCAAAGTGCTGCTACTACAAAAAGTCAAAGAATTTGAGCATCAATCCACCTATCAAAGCAAAGAAACCAAGCATAAAAAAACAGAGTATTGGAAAAAGTAGATAGAAATTATAAAAGTGGGTTCTCACCAACAAAAAATCAAAAAGTGAAAGCTAAATAAAGCCATCCTTCTAGTTATCATTTCATTATGTTAGTGTTGAAATTTAAAGTGCCAAAAGGAGAGCCAAGGATCTATTTCAAACGTTATTAGGAAAATACAAGTCAATTGCTATGTTTTTCGAAAAAATTGAGCGGTGCTGCACTTTTGAGGAGGGCGCTGCGTTTTTGAGTTGGCGTTGTGCACCTGGCAGCATTTCTCAATGTAATTTTACACAGGCACTATGCTTTCAAAGTGGCACCTATGTGAGGCATTGCGTTTCTACCCATCCAAGCCCCAAATCACCCAAAGCATTCCAAAACTACCAATTCACCTCAAAACTATGAATTTTTCTCTCTCACAAGTAAGTTCATCTATCACATCTTATGTTTTAGGGTTTTGTTGCCAAGTTTTGTGTTTTGCATTTTTCAAATCTGAAACCCTAGTTTTTCCTCATCTCAATAGTATTTTATTTACCCTATCTACTTGTCATTAATCACTAAACCCCATTCCCAGATACCATATTTCCTAAATCCCATTCCCCTCATACATTTTCCCTAAATTCCTACTTACACTCTCCATTAACCCTACAAACCCTACCCACTCTCCCTAAAACCCTACTCATCTCTAAAATCCTGTTCACACATCATACTCTCACATATTCCTTCATCTTCATTCTGTTCATTTCATTCCTCCACCCTATCCCATCATTGTCCATATAAAACCATAAGTGTTCACAGTCACATAAAAACAATGGAAAGAGACAGTGAATATGACTATGAGAAAGATACACTCAGTGATAGTTCCATGGAGAGACATAAGCAGCAGAGGAAGCCTCATAAAGAAGGAATAATTATCAGAGAAGAGCCTACTAGTTTGAGGGAGTTACAAGCCTGTCCACTTGCCATTTCTTGCTTTAAACACTAGGCATGCTTTGATTTTTGTGAAATGATAGAAAGAGTCAGATTTCATCATGAGTTGGCTAGGCTATTTGTGACTCATTTGCACAGTAATGAAGTAACCCTTGCCGAAATAACATTCACCATATCACCAGATGTCATCTCAGAGGCTACAGGATTTCCAGATGTGGGTGAAAATTGGTACAAAGGTCAGGATATTGATGAGGAGTACTATGAGCCTTACATCAAGGCTAGATACAGAGACAAAATGAAGAGAGTATTCCCCTTCAAGGTTTTGGAAGACAGGTATGCCCCATTAATGAAAATCATTATCAAGTACTTCACTTGTAAAGGTAGGTTCTCTCGGTTGTATGCCTACCACATTAGACTTCTCATGCATTTCACTAGAGTAAAGATGATGAATATCCCTTACATCATGTTTAGAAACATTGAGAAGATGGCACATATTGTACAAAGGAATCCATACCCACATCACTTGAATAGCATTTACCATTACTCTTTGATCAAAATCATGGTTCTTCACCACCTGGGCCTCCTTAACATGCCATGGGAGACTTTCATTTCTCATGAGACGTTTAAAGGCCCACAAATCTTTTCATCAGTACATCATGAAAAAGGTGGATCTTCAATCCATGAAAAATTCAAAGAGACTGAAACTGTTGGAGTGTCAGTGTTTGTGACATATAAGAGGGGTACTAGGAAACGTTTTGCAGCTGCTAGGCAAGTATTATCTCCATAAGGTGTGGAAGGGGCTTTGCCTTCTTCTTCAGCAAAACAGGTATAGGTTGAGCAACAAAGAAAGGGAAAGGAAAAGGTGAAAGAAGAGGATCTTAATGATGAGCAGGAAAGAGATTTCAATCTTGTTGAGCATGATGAGCCACAATAGCACTTTACCTATCATGGAGTTGACATTGTTAACTTGGAAGCTCTAGATCCAAAGACTGTTAAAGACATGATCATAAAGGAACAAGAAGCTGAAATACAATCCTTGTCAGATAAATTAGAGAGAGTTAAGTTCATCATCAAATATTTAGAGTAGGAAAACAAACAATTGAGTGACAAGCAAATCCTCATGGAGCTGCAAATAATCAAAGAAAATAGGTAAAAGGCCAAGGAGGATAATCTCAAGTTGACTTCAATTGAGCAAGAGATTGAGAATGATAGGGAAACTTGTCTTGAGAGGGTCAACATACATCTCGAAAGGCTGATTGAGAAGGCCAACGGGGATAAGAATATGCTTCGCCACATGGCCTACCATTACTTGACTCGCAACAAAATCTGTAACATAAGGATTAGGAAACTTAAAGCTAGGTTGAGGAAGGCTTTAAAGAGCAAAAAGGAGCAATATAAGTTGAATATATTAGTTGAAGCCTCACTAGCCCATCAAAGTAGCTGATGGTAGTGTCCCATGCCAAAATTGGGCAAGTTTTGATGAATTTTTTCATTTTTCAAATTTTGCAATTTTCAAAATAGAAAACTAGCTGAAAAGCGCAGTGCCACTGGAGATGCGCTTTTCCCTGGAGCACTTGTTGGAGGAAAAGTTTATATATTTGGATTTAACATGATGAGAGCATTCATCCTAGAAAATTTCAGAAGTTTTGGAGCAAAACTAAGTCACCAAAAGGTCCAAAAACTACCAAAAATGACCCCTTTGCCTCTTTTTCGACACACAGAAGAAGCCTTGGGAGATTTCAGTTTTGAAGGGGAAAATGACCTCCAAATCCAAAAATTCAAGTTGTTCCAGAAATTAGACTAGAATACCTTTCAAAGGAGACATTGTAGTGTAAATTGGGATAAGGGGAAGGCCTCCAAAAGTGGGTGGAAAGCGGCAGTATGCTTTTGGCTCATGGCGCTGCGTTTTTTACCAGTTTGCCAGAAAATCAATTTTTCGCCTACTTTCACTGCAAATTGACTTTCTCTCTCCTCATGGATGATTTTATGATTTTAATTAATGTCTTGGAATGTAAATGTAATAGTGAAATGATATTAGAGGGTAGATTCATCAGTTTGTGGTTGTTTTGGGGTCAATGAATCAGTTTCTATGCTTATAGAGGCAAGTTGTTCCATTGCCTATATTCCTGGTCCCTTTTTGGAAATGGTTGTAATAGCTCCTTTTCTCTTGGTTTCGACCCTTGATGGCTAGAATAGGTGGTTTGATGTCTATATTATGTATTTTTTTTGTCATTAGCAAATTTTAGATTCACTTGGATGCTCTGAACAATATTGTACATCATTGTAAGCAATTTGGCAAGGAAATTAAAGGGAGTTGCAGCTATTCTTATGGGATACTTGTGGTATGGTGATTTTGCATAGTTTCTTCTTTTGTTATCATTTTTTCACATGTTTTATGTATTCCATAATCTATTTCACTGCTCCTAACAGAATGATATCAAAATAGATAGGTAGAATTCATTGTTTACAATGCTCTACCTTGGGAAACCATTCAGTATTTTATATTTTCTGTTGTTTGAGAAGGATATGTGAGCTTCACATGCCCTCCTCAGCTCCTCACCACTCTTAGACATCCCACCTCACTAGATTTCAACTGCCAAAGCCTATACCTACCTTGCCCCATAGAATAGCCTACATCCTGACCTAATTTCCCAGACCCAAATTGCCTAGCTCCATCTGATCTGGCACAAAACCAACAAAATCAATCCAAAAACCTAGAGCTACTATACCTAGCCTAAAATCCATATCTGATCCAGTCATCTTGACTAAGATTCACAAGGAGAGAGCCCTCTCTCGACCTGGTAGGGCTAGCTACCAGGTTAAGCTTGGTTTATGGTTACCCTAGAATTGCCTCCCTTCAGCTTGAGGTCAATCTAGACGATAACGTAAGAGCTTTGGCCTGTTGCATTAACCCAAGCCTCTAAGTGAGGGCCACCATCTGTGTGATCCCTTTGACGTTGTTGTACTACTGTTGTAGCTTATGCGCCTCTATTTCTAAGTTGTGTATGTTCGGGTCCTCCTGCAGATTTGTGAGGACATCGAATGATTCTTCCAGCATTCTGGTGCAGTTCCTTGTTGCATTGCTGATCTCCTCCAGCCCTGATGTAATGGAACTAGCATTCTATTCCATTACCTCTAGAGGAGTTGAAGGTTGCGCCTTCAACCGTAGCTCTGCGACTTGAAGGTTCAGCTCTAGCTGAACCTTAGCCATTTCTTCTCGTGCCTCTCGCACCCTTGCTACTAATCTCTGGATGTGCGCCTCTACTAGTGCTTCTACTGGGATGACCATATTAGGGATCATATGGTAGCCTTATTCAATTACCTGTACCATCTGCCTATTCTAAGACACGACCTCGTCATGCTGCAAGCTCAACTACTCCATGTTGATCTTCTGTTCACTCAACACTTGCAGTGCGTAGCTCTCCCTAGCATGTAGCTCTACAGTAATCCCGTCCTGCAAAACATAGAGTGTATCTCGAGGGAGCGCAACCATGTTGATCCCTATCCCCTTCAATGTACTAATCGTAGGCTGGTCAGCCTCATTTGTTGTAACCAATGCCCCTTATGGTAGAACTATTGTGTTGGTTGTATGACTATACAACATTTCCTCAGTTGCGACTATTCCTACTACGAGGCTGGTTGAGAGGGTACCAGCCTGAGGATCACGCACTTGCAACTCTTGAATCTGTGTTCGAAGGGCCCCCAACACAATCTAATTTTCCTTCGCAAAGTTCTGGAGGGCCTCTCTTGTGATATTGCACACCATCTCTCCTATATCATGTAGATCCCCCTTACTAAGGGTGATCGGGTCGATAGACAGCTTAGACGCTTTTACCTTCTTATAAGGCCCCATCCGCTCGCTCGAGTGTTGATGTTGCTTGGGGATCCATGTTGCCCTCCTCTACCTCTATTTCCATCTCTTGCTCCTGCTCAGGCGAAGGTGACTTCTAGCCCTCACATTCCTTCTCTGCTACCTTCTATGTTGTTTTTGTGGCCTTCTTTTTTTTTGCTGCTATCTGTGTAGTGTCCCTGCCTCCTACACCTTTGCTACTACTGCTTCTTTTCTTCTCTTTTCTACCAACTATGCCACGCATAGTTTGGCCTCCTCCTTCTTCTTCTGCGTAGCAGACTTTTCCAGTGCAGAGATGCCTGGAACATGCCACTCTAGCGACCAAATCTCAAGTACATCGAAGATCACATCATCTATGGCTATATAAGGTAGTTCGTTCCACTTCTTTGCAGAGTCCTTGGGCACCCTAAGGTAGATGTGATGAAAGTATGCTTTAAATTATACGAAACTTTGCAGGTTGTTATAGATAGTGGGTGATAACCGTGACTTGCGGTTAATCCCCATTCTGATGTTCATCTCCATGAACACCCAGAAATATTTTACTATCACAAATCTAATTCACATCCTTAGTGGCCCATAGTGAAGCATACTTCACAGCCTCTGGGAGATCCCTTGCAATTGTGGGGAACTGGCTGTCCTCTAGCAATTACCCAGCCACCAACACTATGGATAGCAGAAGCCATGCATAGTGGAAAGTTTTTCCTTGTTCTTGTGCCTCACAGCAATTCTCCAAGAACTCCTTGCACAAGAATTCAGACAAGTTAAACTGGACCCCTTCTGCGCACTATTTATCAAGTGCCACCACCGGCATGGGCACCCCGTCCGTGCAACACTTCCGCATGACATTACCCCCCAGTATCTAAGTCACCACTCTGACTATTTTTTTATTGATACTAGAGATCACATAGCCACTCTTTTTCTTCTCCAGCTTGTATTTCTTTTTCATGGCATCCCCGATGGACAAATCACTGCTCTTCCCCTCCGAAATGTCTACAGGGTATTTTCCTTTACACAAGAGTCAGGTAACCTAATGGACTAGGTGGTCTGTGATGGGGATGGGTTCCTCTAGCCACAAACACCCACCATGCACCCAGAAAAGTAGCTACATGATGATGAAGATAGTCACTATGGCGCGATGGTAATGCGGCACCCAGAGCAGGTTCAACATCCCTACCTTTTCAACTCCACATAACCACTTGTGCGGCTCCAAATCTATGACTCCTGTTGCAGTGTGTTTCTTTTCTGTCATCATGTTGGCATTATGATGAATGTATTGTACTTGATGGCAACCCTCTTGTAGCAAAACAAATCACTTATACATGGTAACTAGATGAATCCTCACAAGAATTATCATAAGTGACATTAATACATGGTAGTTGTGTTAACAGATGTGATGCAGGGCAGTTCAAAGGAAATGACAGTTCTTAGTGCAACAAGTTAACATTATGATACAAGTGTTGTCCTTGATGATGAAGATCAAAGTATTACAAGTTAATAGTATTGAATCACAGTTCAAGCTCACAGAATGAAAGAAAAAGAGTTATATGCAGGTTTACCTTGACCAAGCTGCGTATATATGTAGGTTCATTGAGCAGAAGATGTGTATGCATATACACGCACTTTCACGCAAAGAAAAGCACGTACATGTCAGAAACCAAGTTTTTGGTCCATGGTATTTGGACCATGGTATTTTGGTATTGGTCCATAGTATTTGGTCTAAGGTATTAACCTAGGCATTTAGACCAAGGTATTGGTTCTAAGTGGTTTTGGACCATGGTATTGAGAGAGGCCTAAACCTATATAAGGAGAAGATCAGTAGGCCAAGAGGTGCAAGTGTGCAAGTGATGAATATCTGATGAAGTGTGAGATCTAGTATGCTGGTTATGGGTTTGTGATGCTTGGCTTGATCTGAATCAAGGAGGCTCCTATGCGGTTGATAAAGGTTGATGGATCAGGATCTTGAAGACTAAAATGCATTATCATTATATGGTATGATCATGAATAGATCTGAAGACTAACGCATGTTTTTCTTCTTTATATCTTGTGGTCTGGGTATATCTAAATTTGGAAATTGTAGCAAAGGTACAAGTAATTATTTTCATATCTATACGCGGGTTCTCTCTGGTGAGAGTGCATATATATGCTTCTTTGACACAGTCAAATAACGTATACATTATGATATTTTAGGTTGTTGTTGGTTCTAGTGGTTGTTGCAGAGTTTTGGGCTCTGGTCTGTGTTCTGGTGACTGTGTTTTGATGACTGTGTTTTGATGACAGGGTTTCAGTGATTTAGTTGTTGGGTGATTCAAAATTAATGATTGTATTGTAGAAGTGATTGCTTTGTATCTATGGATCCACCCTGAAAATTTATGAAATGTGGTCCATGAAGAAAAAGAAGGTTGTAGCCTTCTATAGGTAGATGCCTGCGTACTGGTATAAGACTGCACCAGTACAAAAATATTGTGAAAATAAGTTTCTTATTAAAAGAAGATAGAGATGAATTGCAGTAGGTGATTTTCACCCACATTGGATTTCTACCTTATATCATGGTGTTCATGTGTGCTTCTTATGTGTGATGATCTGTTTTGTTTTACTGCACCTGTTTACTGTTCATATGGTTAATAATGTTATGACGCACTGATTGAAGATCAACTAACTAAATCATAAGTTTACTCGATATACACTAGTTGCATTAAACAAAGTTGCATATATACGTGGGTATCCTTAACTGAAGTAGCATATATGAAACTAGGTATGAAAATGAAAAAGTGTTTGATTTGATAATAATGATTCACCCCCCTTCTCAGTATTATTTCCAACACATCAGGTGCGCAGTCGCCAAGTGAGGGAATTTCTCATGGTCTATAGGATCCCAAACTTCAAATTTTAAGCTCAGCACCCTTCCCAAGTGCGTTCCTTCAAAGATGATATCATTCGAGAGGAGCAGAGTCTATAGAGAACTCTTGCTCTCATCAAGGTCCTTGGGCGCCTTCGCCTTCCCCTTCCGCGGAGGGACATACATGGGAAGCTTAGTTAGAGGGACTGCGCCATCGCTTTCTTCTTCCATGCCCTCATCCGTTTCCTCTTCAATTATGATATCCTCCAGGTCATCTTCCTCCTCATCGGTTTCCAGGTTAATCGCTTTTCATTTTTCCTCCATTGTTAATCTAGTTCGCAATGGGTTTGAGGGGGACACATGCACCAGAATCATTAGCTGTTTGTCTTTCCTTGGTCTCGGTATGCATGGTGATTTAGGGATTTTTGCAACAATCCTGGCACTCTCAGGGGCATCTTCTATGGTCATGGCCTATGCAGCTTCTTCAATAGTCATCTCTGCAATTTTCTTGGCTTCTTCAGACACTGCCATCTTGTTCGTCAAGAAATCTCCAATCGTTCAATCAGGGGCTCAACCAATGCTCTCCACAGGAAATGTAGGTCTCAGTTCGAAATACTCAAGGCGTAATACATCTCAATTCGCAAATTACCAAGTGTTGTTTGCTGGGTAGCCCTTTGTGTTTTATAATGCCTTTTGAATTTGAATTCGATCGTTCCCCCCCAAATCCGGTCCATCAATGCTCCCTTTGTAGCACATTTCCCAAATATTGCCTATAAGTCTCATCTTAAATGTCTGCCACCCACTCCATTTGGTCTCAAGTCAAGCATCACATCGTGAATAGTGACTACAATGGTAACCTTCTAGCCAACCCACGTGGCAGTGAAAGCCCCCTTGCGCAGTCGCAAACCTTGTGACACTTTGCTTCTGTGCGCACCCCTGACATCGCACAACTCTCAGGCAGAGTATTTTATAGTCACATGCCTCCTTTCAACTACTGAGAGTGTTAAGACTATACCTTCCATGCCTAGTTAGGTGGATGCACCACCTACATAGGGTTCCAACTGGTCATCCGTCACTTTTCCTAAAGAAAATCCACCTTTTCTTTTTACTGTCTGCGTCCTTCACTTTACCCTATGTATCGTGCCACCATGGGTGATCCTTCTAGTAATATATGGTCCAATCCAAGGCATCAAACTGATCAACTCTCGGCAGTAGTCCCAAAATTCGTCAACGTAATCATGTGCACCTTGTTCTATCACCCTAGTTTTCTTATCGAGAAAATCCTTCTTTATTTCTTCCTCAAGATTCTTGACTTCTGCCTCTATCAGAGCACTTTTCTCCCTTAATCACACCCTTTCTTTCATGAGTTCTTGGAGCCTAAGATCACCATGTCAGATTTCTTCCTCAAGTCCCAAGCGTTCTACTTCGGTCATCGGCGCGATCCCGTCTTCCAAGGCTCCACAAACCATCATATCTACCGCTGCTGCTATGCGCAAACTAGTCATACTGTGCTCTATTGGAACTACAGTGTTTGCTCTATAGGCCAACGTAGAAGGCATCTGCCCCATCAGTTTCTTGCACGTTGTCCTATAATCCCATAAAATTGCTGGTACATGCATGTCCAAATCACTCCGCTACACATTATATACCTTATTCAGTGCTTCTCACACTTCCTTAAATGCTTCTACCCGGGTATCCTTTTGCACACTCGTTCTTTCCACACTTCATCTCCCCAACTAGAGGGACCATTTGCGCAATTACCACGCCACCACCTGCTTATTGACGGTGTTCCCGAACATGAAGTCCATGTGCATATGCACAGGTTGTTTACCATATGCCTATACCCACCTGGATAGATGTGTGTGTGGATCATCCTATCCATCATTCTTGCCTTCTAGTTGCATTCGAGGCTTCCCAAAATGCATGCACATCATTTTCCTGCATTCGCGCCAGTCCTCAAAATTTCCTTGGTGTGTACCCCACCACCTTGCGGGCATAGCACATAGTACCCATTCCAAAGCCTTGAAACATTGTTGTTCTGACACCTCTCTTTAAAATCTATTTAGGAAGGCATGTACCTCGCTTAACCCATCATAAGTAGGAAGATCCCTTACTTCCATTGATATACAGTGCAACAATCTTGTCATCATGTTGCAGTTCAATGTGGTTACCTCATGTAACTAGTTCTGCCATTGCTCTATTTGTTCATTTGAATCCAATGTACAAGAGCTTTCGTGCTCCCATGAGATTCATCCATCCATTGTGGGATTTACCCAGTCTTGCTCTAGTGCGGTTATCTTGTAGATGCAGTCTAAGTCGTCGTCACTTTCATAGTCATGCATTGGCTTCGTGTAGCACGATCCTTCGATAGGGTCCAAAGTTACGACCAAATACAGAGAAATTTTTTCAAAAATCATCTTGCGCTTCTTCAGGTTTATCACCCGGTTAATGTCAGTGGCCCAATTTATTCCTGATGGCACGGGGTAGGGGTTGTTGTCATCAGCAATCTCTATCACTTCAAATTCTACTAGCACGCTTTCTCCTTTAATATACATGATGATTCCCCTCAATCTCCCCATAGGTATGATCTTTTGTTGGTTCGCCATTCGTAGCTGGATAGGAGACTATTGTAGTGGAGGCCTTCCCATGCACTCCCATGTCTGCTTCAACAGGACGTTCGCGTCCAATCCTAAATCTAAAATCACTTGGTCCATCTCATGTTCTCCAATCTATGTAGTCAATCTCATTTCTCTTCCCATCCTCGTCACATGCTTTCCAATCTTCCGAACTATGCAGGGTTCACCTAGCGCGGTCCCAACGCATCTATTTATGAGTTCTTGCAATCCCTTTATAGCCTTGAGGTTGCACAGTAGCTTCATGCATGTTTCTAGGAATGTCGTGAGCATTGATGGGTCCATTTCTGGCTCCAGTCTGTCTTTACTTCCTGAAGTGGAGGCATCAGTGAAGCTCTTCCTAGCTTCCATGAAGGTTTCCTTAGCATGCTCTAAATCAAACTTTGGTTCATTCATCGGAGCCTTGCAAACTAAAGTACTATCTTCAAGCTACTAGCCTTTATCATCCCCTATTGTAATTCCACTTTGGAGCATAATGTTCACATTAGCATCTTCCTCGCACCGCTCAGACATCATCATTTGTAGGTTTTGAGTCAGAGGAGCTTGGAGCGCTCCCTTGTCGCGCAACCTAATTATCAGTGTGGGACAATCCTCTGTCTCATGATCAAATAAGGTAAAATACAAGCATGATGGGTGCATTGGATTCATACAATCACAGGCATAATGTCCAGCCCCCTACAATTGTAACATATCAGCTGTCCCCGACCTCTTCCAGGTCCTCCTCCACCTCGGCCTTGTCTGCTCCCCTAATATCTGGTTCGCACCACTCCTGCGTTCTGGTCAAGGGGTCGCATTTTGGCTTGAACTCTGTAGGTGGGAGTCCTATCCATCATCAGCTCATAGCTTCTACAGGTGTGCTCATCATGTCCCATTGATCTATAAAAATTATAGAACAATTGTTGTGAATTCTGCGTGTACTCCTACAACAAATGGTAGTTTTTTGTAGCATGCTTTCCTCATATTTGACAAATCATGCACCAAAATGCAGGCGCCACACTAGGTCTTACTTGGGCCTCCGGTCTTAACGACATCGGTCCTCGTCTCACGAGGTAATTTGAAAACCTTGGGTAGTGGTCTTTGTCATGACCCTGACCCTTACATTTCACACACCATACATCTTCGCACACTTCCAGGTGAGCTGTCTTGTCTTGTTATAGATTCTGCATCTCAAGGCATAAGTTTTTCAACTGCATGTGGATCAACTGAACTCCCAAGTTAGGATCCTATATCAGGGTCTCATGTAGCCTCATCGTGATCTGCAAGGCCTCTTCCTGAGTTTTTAACCTTTTTTGTGACAATGCATTCGTCAAATTCAGTGTTAGCGATACTACAGACCATTCGTGGTGTTGTCCATCCGTCAAAGTCATATTAGTTTCGTGAATTGTGCACTTCAGTCTTTGATCTAATTCCCAGGGGGTCTCACCTAGTAGCATCGTGATATCCTTAAACCCAATGATCGACTGTGCCTCTAACTTCGACCTACTAAATTCTCTGTTCAATGCAATTTGGATATCCGCGATCCCCACCTTTGGATTGTCATTAGAATGCTTAATATACCAGGTTAGCGCGTGATCCACCAGAGCACTAACTAACATCGCTTTCTTTATATTTTCATCTGTAACTCCTTTCACTTCCCATACAGCTTTTATCATGAACCAAAACTAGTCTGGATCTTCATTTCCTACTCCATTGAACACTCGTAACTTTATTGTGCTTGCCATATTGACTCGTGGTGGTGGCGGAGGTGGTACAGGTAAAGATGGGGGTGAAGGTGGTGAAACTGGCGGTGATGTGGGTAGGGGTGGTATGCATGGAATCCTCTGCCTTATAAAATTTATCACACTTCTTGGTGAGACCTTTGCGAGCTCCTCCTCGTTCCTCGCAGAGGTGAAATCAAGGGGCTAGTTTCTAGTTCTACACTACCTTCATTTCCGTAAATTCTCCCACTTTGTGTAGCCCCAAACATCAATGTATTCGCAAAATCCGCTTTCACACAGTAGCACTTTAATCCAAGTGTTCAGAGACTTAACATACTTAGCTCGTTGTCCTTTGAGGAAGCATCACTTTGCCTTGCTATAGCTGATTGAAATATCTACCACGAACTTAGTAATGAATCCTCTTATAATTCGATCGAGCCAGTGATCAATAGTGCTCCCGATCTTATCCTCCGATGCTTCCAATTTGTGCACCAACTTTGGGGTCCACACAATAGGACTGTCAAGATTGCACCTTCCTTGGCTATTTGCTAACTTTGCGATCCATTCATACAGCTCAATAGGGAAAGATGCGAAGAAAATTGTGTGGATCTATGTACAGGTAGTATTCTAACCAATCTTCTTTTGCTAGTTGCGGATTCCTTTTCTCTTGCACCGTATGAATTATCCCGTCTAACCAATATTCAATTTCTTTCTTAGTTGGATTCCAATGATATGACATTAGACATCTCTATGAAAATTCTGGTCTCGGCAATGGAACCATTTGTTGGCTTGTTGGGGCCTAACCTAGGTTCGTAGTTAATTAGTGAAACAAATCCCTGTACTATTGGCCCTTTCAGCAATAGTCCATGGAGTGCGGACTGAGGTCTCACCCAAAGTAGTATGGGGGGATGCTAGAACCAGGTTTCCACACCCTTGACATGTTTGAGGGGTTGATTTAGTCCAACTATGAATACTTTCGCACAGGTTACTTCACGCACTTCCTTGACCTATGGGGCCTTCGTGCCCTATTATATTCGCCTTCGTGTAGCCCTAACTAGAGGTTGTGGGGCCTTTGCACCGCTAGAGTAACGATCTGTACTATTTCCCCAAGTGACACCATGGATCTTATTTATCTTCTTATAGCAGTTAGTTATCTTCACATAAAAAGATACCTTATATTATAGTCACTTGCTTATCACATTTATATAAGTTTGTGCAATAAATAAACAGTAAACTTGCAATTCATACCCAATATAATTCAATGCGTAAAATAGGAAAAGATACAAAGAAATATGGTAAAAAAAATCTATTTATTAATGCTTCCAATGGTTACAGACTCAACCTGCCCTGCGCACTTAGCTGCAAGGGTCCGTGCACTCAGTTGCAGAGCCGTATCCTACCCTAAGACCCAAACACGCAACTCTACACTTCAACTCAATGCTTCATGGATTGATTTCCTTCTATCCTTGTGCAGATGTCTCTTTACAATTACAACCTCGCTCTATTTATACAATCCCAAGGTCCATGGACCATGGGTAGATTTCTCAAACCAACACTACATTTACAAAAGTAAGGGTGAACAACCCTATGACTCTATTATAGCTTCGCGCTCCGTGCCCACAAATCGCAGAGTCTTTATAATGGACTTAGTCAAAACATGGACTTTAAGCCCCAAAACTTGCCTTGGGGGGACCTCACGCCTAACACACGCTGCCAAAAAATACATAGAGGACGAAGAGGAACACGACTCTAACAAGAGATAGTAGTCACATTCCCCAAAAATAGAAGAGGAGGAGGAACAACAGGCAGGGTAGGGAGGAGTGGACCTAGAGACTACTCCGTTCTGAATTAAGCACAACAAGTAACCGAGAAAGTAAGGCCGCAGAAGAAGTCCAAGGCCAGCAAGACTTCCATTGACCCGATCACCTTGACAGAAGGTGATCTGAATGACATTGGTGATATGGTGAGGGATGTCACCGTGGAACTAATAAAAAAGTTCGAGCAGTAGTAGAAGTAGGTCTTGGGCACCATTTAGATGGGTCTGTGTGAGTTGAAGATCGAGACGTCACAGGTGTAGATGAGTGTGGGACAGTTGAAGCAAAAAAAATGGTTCGCGCCTTGCACCCCCGGTTTATCGTGCGGCCAGATGGAGCGATGACCACTGAAGAAAAAGATGATCGGATCACTGTCTGCACCCTACAGAAGGCCGAGCTAGAATTGGCCGCGCTTCCAAGAGAAGCCCTTCACACCCTGCATGAGGGTGTGATCATAGAACTTCAGGCTTGGGAACAATGAGAATTGAACGTCATTAGTGAGAAAAAGGTGAACGATGAACGAATGTTTGTTGAGAAGACTTCTACCATCGATCTCTTTAAGGTTATCATGATGAAGAATGAGCACACTACCAAGGTAGTGGCAGAGGCATGCAAGTCTATTCCCAAGTTGGATATTCCTAAAGATGCACCAGTGGATGAACGAATTCAAAAGCTCACTGTTGGAGTGCGTGAAGCGAGATCAGAGCTGGCCAAGGTTCAGTTGGAACTGAACCTTAAGATCGTAGAACTTGCGTCTACCAGAGGTAAAGGAGCCGCGCGAGGCAACTATCAGAGATGCAGTAGCCACTGTAGATATTGTAGTGTAGGAGTGCACAACACTCTTCAAGCATGCTCTCAAAGTGGTTACCAATTTGCAGGAGAATCCCACCTTTCAAATGTTGGAAACAGAAGCTCGAGAGCTACAGTAGAGATATGATGAAGTCAAAGCAATGGCGTGCACCATCACACTTACGAAGAGGCTAGGAAAACTGCAGGAGGAAAAGGTGCTAAAGGAGCAAGTGCAGTGAAAAGAGGCTGTCCTCAAGGCCAGAATAGGGCCTTGGCTTGATGAAGCCTATGTGCTCATAGCCACCATCGAAGGAAAACTAGCTAGTCTGTAGGGAACATAGTAGAAGGTACAGGCAGATGGTGCAGGGCTGGCAACGGAGCAGTTAGTCGAACAGATGAAGCAGGTGGCAACATAGTGCACTGTCGAAGTTGCAGTGGTACAGGTGTAGCTGAGATGTCTTCGTGACAAGATCTCTATGCCAGCAGAGTGACTCGAGGGTGAGTCACCAAATTTGTGTTGGGGGCCTATTGAGAATGGGTCCCCTTAGGTCAATTTTAGGGTTAAAAGCCCAAGTTTTGGGGCTAAAAGCCCAAGTTTTGTGTAAAGAATGTGAATTATCCACATTTTGTGGCCGCGGAGCACAAAGATGTAAAGAGTTACTAAGGGTTTTCCACCCTTATTTTGTATAAGTCATGTCAGCTCTAGAGATCTACCCATGGTCCGTGGACCATGGAAATATATAAAAAGAGAGTCTTAGAAGAGTCTAAGGGATATAGTTCATAGTTGATACTTGATGTTAATGAAGGTAATGGGTCTGTGAGAGCTAAGAGTGAAGAGTCTTAGCATAGGAAGAGGCTCTGCAGCTGATTGCACAGAAGCCGAGGGTAGAAGTCCGCAGCTGAGTGCGCAAACCCCTATAGCTATGTGCACAGGGTAGTGAGAGTCTGTACTAGATATTTGAATCAATAATAAAGAGGAGTATTCTAAAATTACCCGTGTATTTTGCTTCTATTCATTGCATGCAATTATGCTATGTTGAATACTGGGCTTATGTTTTATTGCTACTATGGTGCACGAATCTATATGTTTCTCTGTTTTATATGACTACAAGTAGAGATATATGTTTACGCAAAGATAACCATAATCCATGTTAAAGTAACCAATACTTAAGCAAATCTGGGTAGATACATAAGTAAGAGTAATTACAGGGCTGCGTAAGTACCTGACCTATCTTTTTAGGACCCACGAAGGATGACCAGAGAGTTCCGCAGAGGCTTCAAGGACGAATAAGAGAAGTACTTTGATAAGCCCTAAGGGGGTTATCAACCTATGAAGGAAGGTTAGGGAAAATAATCGACATGACAACCATCTCAAGGTGTAGAAACTTGGTTCTTGCATCCCTGCATACTGCTTCGAGTGAGACTTCAGTCTGCGCTTTGTGGATTGATACCGAAAGGGCTAGTAGTATAAGGATTTTCTCGGCTGCTTAACGCTGAACCTGGGTCAGGTCCCATCAAAACAACAATAATTAAATCCAAAAATTTCACATATGATAATTTTACATATGATAACAACTACTTAAAGGAAATTAGTCCATACAAATATCTTGGAATTAGCATCCATCACAATATAAATCAGAATTATAGTACTAAGAAAAAGATGAATGGGACATGGACAACTTACTCTATGCTTGGAAATAATTATAAGTCAACAGATCTCTAGATATGGGAACAAAAATAAATAAATAAAACCTCTAACAAACTCTCATCACTCCTGTTATTTTAAATGAATGTGAGGTTAGGGGTTGAAATATCTCTAGAGAGTCATAGAGGAAGATTTACCATATCCAAAATTAGTTTATAACCTACAATCTCGAAACTAAAGGAAATACTCGCAAATCTATCCCCTTTATCGAAGCAAGTATTCCCCCCATTAAAATTATGACCACAACTAAATATATTATGTATAATAAAATATTATACAACATGGAATCTAGGAGATTTCCTAAAATTGCTTCTAAATCTAGCCAAAATGCTCACCTTTGGCTTAAGCATGGATGGAATAACAAAGCTCAATCTTGGCTAAACCATTGGGGGATAAACAAGAATATTATTTTATAGAATAAGGTGTTATTATTAAAATTATTATTACTTCAAAATTTAAGAAGAAACGATGGGGTGATAAAGAGTTAGAGGAAAAAAGTAAACTAAGATATTATATGGAGGTTATCAATCTCTAAAATAAAAAAGATCTATATGTCTTGAATATTGTAAAGAAGAAAATAAGAATCACTATGATAAGAACTAATTCTCATGGGCTTCATAGTAAAACTGGGAATTGGTAAATTACAAAAAAACCATGGATGAAAGAGTTTATCACCTTTATGATGCTAAGAGCGTTCTCTATCACACTACCAACCTTCATGACCTTTTAAGTCAACAAAATAATGACGACCTTGGAATGCTTCTATCACTCATTTTTGAGCAGAGAAATAAAATGTTCAAAAATTATGATTAATCTCTTACCTTCTTAAGGTCCCATAGACCATATAGTTCTTGGTGGATGTTAATCATCATAATCATCATCATCATCATATTATACAAGTAAATTGAAAATAAAATATCTCAGTGCCCATGTCAAGTCAAATATTTCAATATCAACTATGCATATATTATATAAATCGATTTAAAAAAAAAATTGTTGTTAAAACATTTCGCTAAGTCTAATTATTAGACGATTTAGTGCTTCTTTAGATATATTTTTCATCAAGTTTGTTTGAAATTTGGCAAATATCTAAGTGTATAAGTGGGCTAAGAATTTTATTGTAGAACATTTTGCTGGTGTTTTGGTAAAAATGAAACAGATGTAGAAATTATGATGTATATTTGTAACTATTTATGAAGTTTTAATCAAAATCAAAAGCCACAAACCTGCTCTACAACTTTGCAGGCATTCATTCACAATTTATAACAAAAATCTCAGATATGCAATAAGAAATCACACACATGCAAATAGTATTTTTCCAGGGGAAAGAAAACTGCTAAAAAACCTAATGCCTACTTGCATTAATAAAATGAATAGAGATGTATTACAATTTTTTTGCTCAACTAAGCACAACCTAGAAGTGCATAACCTATCTCTCTGCTCACTAAGAATATTTGACCCAGAATTAATCAATTTCTTCCTTTGCTCAAGGCCTTATTTTCTTGTGCAATTACTCAGGGTTGATCACCTCAACTCATGCAACACTTGTACACTCAACCAGTTTACAACTCCTCATTAACTACCTTGGAAACTCCACCATAACTGGGAAACGCATATTATTTTCATTCATGAGCTAATTATTAGCTGAGTGATTAGTTAACATGATCTCTAAGTTAGAATGATGTCCCTCTACCTAAATGACCACCAACTAGTCCTATTAACAATTAGAACTAGTTTAATTGATTACAACTGAAATTAACTCAACCTAAGCTCCTAAAATTTAGGAATCACTACATACAAATGAACTTCATACCCATCACTCGAATTGACTGGCCTAATTTAATTACAAGAGCCATGTCACCTCAATTAACTCCTCTAAGTTGTCTATTGATGTGGAATTTCAAATTTTCTCAATTTAATCAAGGAAAAATCCAATTGAGAATTTCTTACTGCATTTTTTAACACTCCCTCTCAGCAATAAATGGATTATCAATTGCCCCAATCCTAAACCCATTGAATTCACTGCATGCAACACTTATCATAGTTTATTGTGTTACTACAACATCTAAAACTGACAAGCATTAAAAAAAAAAGACTGAATCAACTATGTTTGCAACTGTCTACTGGGAAAATTGTGCTAGCAGAGCCTCCTGCTATGTTGTCAACACTCATATGCATTATATATGACTGACACTAATCCTCCTAGTAATTAATATTGTGGTCCCCCATAGCAAGGTAATGACCCATGAGAAGAATGCCTCAACGACCCTGCCCAAATTTTTGCAATTCTTAGACTAAGGCTTGACATTGTCCCACCTCAAACCTAGAGGTATGGATGCATGTTCTCCCTTTGCCCACTTAGCTCGAACTCTCCCCCTACTGTAGGTCTATGTTTGGGTTGATTTCTCCACTATGCCTCTTCTTTTCCTCTCCATTTGTGGCTACTCCACACCTTCCTGAAGCTCCATTTTCAGAAGTCTATCCTATTCACTCTCAACGACAATATCTCCAATTGTTTCCTTGCTCCTCAAGGTTGTGCATGCATCTTGTACCTCAAGTGCATACATTTTTTTTACTCGAACCCTGATCTGCTTCACCTGTCCCATAGTTATGTGTCTCAAGAATGCCATTCCTCTGCTGAAGGTGACATCATAACCACAGTCTTCCAAAACTGCAACAACTATGATATTTTTCTTTAGGCCTGGAGCGAATATGACATCCTTGAGTATGAGAGGGGATCCCAACTCCCTCTGAAAGATAATTGTACCAATGTTGGTCGTGTTGTATCTTCTGTCATCTTCGACCTTTCTCCTCCAGGTCACTGAAAAAATCTCTACACAAAGTCATGTGTAAAACGGCACTCAAATCCAAGTACCACACACTCCCCATCACAATGTTGACCATGCATGGGATAAGGGTGAATTCTACCTCAAACTGTGAATCCAAAGCTTCACATGATGACTCCTTCTTGCTAGACTTTTTGTGTGGACACTTAGTAACATAGTGATTGAATTCATGACAATTAAAAAGTCTCTTGGTTGGATTCAGCCTTACCTTGGGACTTCCTTCTGCGGGCCATCATTGATTTGTTCACTAGGGAAAAGTCATCTTCCTCTTGTACGGAAGAAGTTCCATCTTTGGTATTCCACCTTATTTCCTCCCCTACCAATTCAGAGCATAAACATTCTGAATTAGTAGTTTCGATATTTCGCATGTAAATATGAATTTAACAAGCATGGATGCATTACTTGTGCAAAACTACAAACCGAAAATAGCTCGTGGAAATTTAAATTCATGTCGTGAAGTTGAACCCAGCAGAAAAATTTAAGGATAATTATATAAATGTTCCAAAAGTATCCGGTTGTAATCTTATCCAACGTGGGGTGGTGACAGCTTAATTTATAATGACTTTTGTATTCAGAAAGTAGTCATCTATATAAGTGCATGGATATCGCTGTTAGACAGAAAACTAGTTCAGGTGAGGTTTCCGTCTTCGAAAAGCGGTGATGTTTTCCTCGAGTATTCAATATTGTAGGGAGCAGGGTGTCTTCAGTTCATTCTTAATGATGCAGAACTGCTATGTCTTTACCTGTGTCTCCGCTGTGCTATGCAATCCCGCAACAAACAACTACTCCATGCGATGTGTAGTGAAAGAAGTTAGAGCATATATTCAGTATAATTGATTCGTGGTCCAAAATTTTTGAAGTTGTCGAGGAGGTTTTGGAGCTTCGTAGGTTGTCCACATAGTTCCAATTCTAATTCTATTGCTTAAAATTTAGTGCCGGAAAAAATTAAGAACTATACATCTCATAAATATTTATATAATATTTTGATTTCTTAATTATAATATTGAAAATGCTAAAATTGAAATAATTTTTAATCATAAATATTACAATTAAAACTATATATTATTTTTATATTCATCTATACATCTAAATGCTAAATTATATAATATTTGCTATAAATTAAATTTCAATAAAAATTTCAAATGCCAAAACTTTTTATATTGAAATGGAATGATATGTACAAACATTTTTCAGAATAATAAATTTGCATTTTTATTTTCAATTATTAATTTACCACATTAAATCAAATTATAGTTTTTTAACACTTAACCACAACAAATTTAACATTTATTATTCTATATAATAAAAAATATTAATATTACTATTTAATACTTAAACTCTCAATCAAATTTTTTATTTTATTTTTATAAATTGGATAAAATTACTCCACACATATCTATTCATATTTTAAATTAAATAAAACACAGATAGATATATATTTTATTAAAGAAGTGTTCAGGGATTTACAGTATGATAGAATTTGGTTATTATGTAGTGTATTATTTGGTAATACAACGTGAGTGGGCTTAATGGGTAAGAGCATGCGTTTCCTTTTAAGAGGTCAGAGGGTCAAAACCAGAGGGTGGTAGAGTATGTATGCCTTACTAGACTTAGTAGTCAAATCACTACACGGAGGTGGGTCCCTTGTCCCCTTGTCCCACAAACAAAGGGATCTCATACACCAATTTGATGTCTAGCTTGACTGTGACCTTAAAAATAAATATTAATATTATTATAATATAATAATTATTATTATTGTTATTAATTGTGTCCATTAAATCCAAATAGACCAATTTGGTCTCATCTAACATCAACATCAACCACATCATATTTTAAATTAAATAAAGCACAGATAAATATATATTTCATTAAAGAAGTGCCCAGGAATTTACAGTATGATAGAATTTGGTAATCATGGTTGTGTATAATTGTGTCCATTAAATTCGAATAGACCAATTTGGTCTCATCTAACATCTAACATCAACATCAACCCGAAGAAAAATTAATCCCCATCCAAGATGCCATTGATGTCATTAGTCGGATCACGGACTAGGATACTGCCAAATTGGTCGGCCTTTGCCCTACCTCGATTATTTTCTGTTTCCAAGGAGAGTTCTATGAGAAAACCTATAGTGTCGCAAGGGGTTCCCCTCTTTCTCCTATTGTTGATAACCTTTTTATGGAGGATTTTAAGACCAAGGCCTTAGCCTCGGCCCAATTTCACCCTAAGAAATGGAAAAGGTTTGTTGATGACACTTGCGTCATTTGGCCCCATGGTCATAAGAAGTTGGATCTACTTCTGAACCATCCTAACTCCCAATTTGAATCCATCAAGTTCGCGATGAAAGTAGATGTGGACGGATGCCTTCCTTTCCTTGACATTCTCCTCTCTAGAATGGATGATGGTTTCATTTTTCACAAAGTTTTTTTGCGAAAAAACTCACTCGGAACAATATCTTCATGCTAGTTCTCATCATTTTCTTGCTCAAAAATTTGGTGTTCTCAACACCCTTGCTACCCGTGCTCTGAGAATATCCGATGATAACCACCTTGAGCAGGAGAAACCTCATCTCCTTGAAGTTTTTAAGAATAATGGGTACAACAAAACTCAGAGCCTCAAGGCCTTTCAAAGAGCCTGTAAAGAATCCAGAGTTAAAATTGCTCGTGTTGATCCTGTCTCCAAGGTTCATCTCACATTTATTCTAGGGACCATGGATAGGACTGCCCATATCCTTAGACATAATACATTTTCCTCTTTGTTCAAGCCTCTAAGGACCATTAGAAATTCTCTTGGTTTGCTTAAAGGCCCTATTGGCCCGAAGTACATGAAAGGTGTTTACCTAATTCCCTGTTCCCATGGTACTCCATATATTGGAGAAATAGGCCGGTCGATTAACCAAAGGATCCATGAGCATGTTGTAGAGGTAAGGCACAATCGTTCTTGCTCATCGGCTCTTGCCGAACATGTGGAGAAATCCAAGCACCATGTCTGTATTGAGGATTCCAGGGTCATTGCTAGGGTTGACCATTTCCCCATAGGAAGTTTAGGGAGAATATTGAGATTGAAAGGCATGCTAAGAATATCAATAAAGATGATGGTTGGAAGTTAAGTAAGAGTTGGATTCCAACCCTCTCTTTATGATCATCTTGCCTCTTTTCCCTTTATATTTTTCTATTTTTTGTTTTATATGTATATCATATTACCTGTAGCTTAATTATAATAAATTCTCGAGCTACTTAATTATTTTATGATATAATTTCCCTCGATTTATTTATTTACAACTTATGTCCCCTTTTTTAACCCTATTTTTAACTTTATCATTCTCCTAATTACCTCCTAATATAATACATAGATCTAAACCCCTTTTAATTTTTAATAAACTCCCCCACTTAAAGCTTATTCTTTACTATTGGTTAATTTATGAGTATTCTTTAAGATATATTATTCTGAAATCTAATTTATAACTAAATTTATTAACCTACTCTTAACTTCTATTTTCCTGATTCGTTACATTAGTGATTATAACATAATTATTTAATATTAAATAACAACTATTTTTAACTTTTAACTTTATTATTATAACAACTATTATTCAACTTGTCCTGATGAACCACACTAGTTGGTTCGAAACGCGTCGACAAAAGTCTTTCTTATGTGATTTATGCTGAAACTCTCCTTATAACTATGACAAATCACAGAAGTCTCAATTCTACAACTATTATTTTTAACTTTTAACTTTATTATTATAACAACTATTTTTTGTAGTTACTTATTATTACCCCTATTAATTTTCTTAACCATATATGTTCTCCCAACTTCTATTTTACAACTAATTTAAAATATTAAATAATTTATAACCAATTTTAGAATATAAATAAATATATAATTTAAATATTTAAAATATTAAAATAATTTTATAAATTTAAAATATAAATCTCTTTTTTCAAAATAGTTTATTTATATGTTTGACTAGTCTCCAACGATTAGTTTTTATCAACTAACTTTTGATTCTTTCTATTTATTCATTGAGATTGTATGATTTCTCTCACCTTATTCTAAAAATCAACCACATTAGTTGGTTCCAAACATTGACCAAATTCTAATAATGTGATTAATCTGAAAAACATCTATCAACTTTTATTATATTAAAAATACAATATAATTAAATAAACACAACCTAATTCCTCATCTTTTAAATCAAAATTATTAATTTCCTTTTTATAATATATTTCACATTTGTGGATTGAAATTTGATGATTCGAGAATATAGTTAATCTGTTGATTGAAATTTCATAATATATTCTAGTTAAAATATAAAGTACAATCGGTTAGCTTTTACTAATTCTATTTGGCGATATGAATTTTGTAATTGTAAGAAACCATCAATTTTCCGTTTTATTGGAATGGTTTTTATTTTTTATTATATTAAGCATTAGGTTTAATGGTTATAATTTAGTATGAGAAATATATAATTCTTTAATATAAAATGAAATATATTCTATTTTAAAATTAATAAATAAAAAATAATATCAAATTATATATATAAAAAAAGAGGTCGCAAGACTCGCAAGAGGTCGCAGATTTTTATTAAATGAAAATAAAATATCTATTAAATATATATAATATAATATATATATATATATATATATATAAAACATTATTCCCTTGCAACAACTTAATTAGTGATCATAGTGTTATGGATGATTGTATAAGGAAGATATAATATTCAAATCCTTTATTGTTCAAAGTCAACAAAAAATTAAAACTATTAAATATTAATAATGTCTTCATAAAGAGTCTAATATGAGAAAAAATTATAATCAGTTATATATGATGATGATGGTTAACGTCTACTGAGACTAAACTTTGGTCTATTGGACCTAAAGAAACAAATTGTTTAGTTTGATTTAAGTTTTTATTCCTATGCTCAAAAAGCTTGGAGAGAAGCCTCCCGAGCTCACTATATTTTTGACATTGTAAAAGGCTAGGAAAGTCAGTATTGTGACAAAGATCATGAAATTGAGATCTAATGTGGTTGTACATGGGGCACTCTAGGAGGAAGTGGTTTTCATCCTTGATGTTCCTATTTTCACATAGATGGTAGACCCTTCCATCCATTGTGTTTTAGGAACTGCCCAACGACCTGTTTCACTATAGAGCTCATGAGAATTCATTCTAATCTTTTCTATATTAATTTTCTTCTTTGAGCTAGCTAAAATAAAGAGATACTTTTAATCTTCTAGGGTGGGGTTGATGACCTTCTTATAATAACTCAATTTTCTTTTAGCTGCTAAATCTTTCTCACACCACATTTTTTCTTTGAACTTAGAAGTAACAATATCTTTAATGTTATTAATTTTTTGCAATGCATCATTCTTGTTGATATCCCAATAGTTTAACGAGGCCCTCCTGTCTTTATATCACCTCCGTTTGAGCCTTAGGTGGTTTTGGCTGGAATTTAAGGCTAGCTTAGGAAGTCTATGATCTACTATGTTATTGAGTTTGTGCTTGTACAAAAAAAGCCTAATCATAGCTAGGCTCTCAATAGGGGAAAGACCTACTTCTATAACGAGAATAGGATAGGGTGTATTACTTTTAATTTTCAGGTTATACGTTATAAAACGCTTCTGGATTTGCTCAATCTTTCTCCAATATTCTCTAGAGATACTGCAACCCCAAACCTCACATCCATATAAAGTAACAGGAGTGACTAAAGTTTCAAAGAGGAACTTCTTTTTATCCCACATTACGACGTTTGCCGTTTTACAATTATTTTCAAGACCAAAATAAGCTTTCCACCCCCCATTAATCCCTTTCTCAATGCTATAGTTCCAGTTGAGCTTGTGATGAATATCAATTCCTAGGTACTTGTAAGGATACACTTCCTCCAAGTAATTATTGTCATACATAAAATTAGCGTAAGTGTCCTTCTTGGATTCGATAATCATAACTTTTGTTTTGTCAGTGTTAACAGTCATACCCATGGTAGAGCAGAAATCCTTAAGAAGCCTGAGTTGCTTATCAAGATCAGATGGGCACCTTGCGAGAAGAACAATATCGTCAACATAGAGAAGAATGATGACGACTATCCCAGCTAAGATCATGCCAACACATCCTGCTTCCTCTAAATAGCTTTTGAGCTTGTCAATGTAAATGCCAAATAGGGTAGGGGAGAGGGGGCAACGTTGTTTAAATCTGATATTACACTTAATATCTTTCGACCACCCCTCATTGCTCTTTAGCTTGGCAATTACATTTTGGTATAACCTTATAGCGGTAACTCTCAACTCGAAAGGAAGCTTTAGCTCTTCTAATCTATTCCAAAGGTTGTTTCTAGGAACCGTATCGAAAGCCTTTCTAAAGTCCACAAAGTAACAAAAGAGATTGGATTTATCATTACGACATTCCTCCACAATGATCCTAAGCATAATGAGGTGGTCTGTTGTTGAGTGATGCCTTCTGAAACCTGCTTGGCCTTTAGCTCGCTTACCTTCACTTTTAAGCCATATGCTTAACTTCTTTTCCAAAATACTACCATATAACTTGGCTAAGATAGGTTTGATCATAGTTGTCCAATAATTAGAGGGCTTATTTGTATCTCCACTTTTAAAAATAGGGATAATAAGGCTCTCAGTTCAAGGTTTAGGGAACCCTTGCTTGACTGCTTGATTGAAGAGCTTGTGGATGTGGGGGATGAGGACAGGACCTCCAATTTTTAAGCTTTCCGCTTGGTAACCTTCAATGTCCTTGGCTTTCCCATTAGCCAGGCGATTAACCCCAAACTCAATGTCTTCTAAAGAGGAAACTTCCTTCGTTGTGAGCAGGGTTTCCAATTTTTCCATGACATTTGGGGATTCATAAAGCTTTTTAAGATAGGAATTCCAATCGTGTAGAGCAATTTTATTATTATGTTTAGTTTTCCTAGTCAGAATTTGCCTCCAAAATTTCTTAGGAGCTACCTTAGAGAGGTGTAAGAGATTCTCTTGTTTTTGACGAATGTACTGCCTGTTTTTCCTTTTAGTTAGGGCTTTGTATATTTTTATCTTGTACATTTTAACATATTCATCAACAACTTCCTTAATTGCTCTCCTCGCACTTTTACAATCTGTGTCATACCATGGGTTGGTTTTTCTATTTCTTTTATTATTTGAAACTTTAATTGAGAACTTGTTAATACAATATGAGATGGTTGGAGTAAAATTATGATAGAGGCCTTGTATGTTGTCTATGCTAGATAAAGGAAGCAAATTATTTTTTAATTCATTTAGAAAGAGATGATTTTTATTTCTATCAAATATTAAGTTCTTTGGGCTATAAGGATTATTTTCTATGGGGTCTCTATGCATGACAAAATTGAGAGTTATAAGTAAAGACCTATGATCAGAATTAGGCTCGTGGTCATTTAAGATGTCAAAAATTATTGTTTCGTTGTATAACGGGAGATCGGAAATAACATAGTCTACCACGTTGTTACCAAGTCCATGGATGCAGGTCATCTTGCTAGAATTGGACCACTTCTTTAGACCATTGCAAATTATGAGATCCTGAGCACTACAGGGCTTGACTAGCTCCGACCCAGACAAATTTTCCTCGAGGTCTTAAGAGCTCCTTTTGTACCTATTAGCTAGATTAGGGTCTTTGTCTAACCAAAGAGGCTTAGGGTTGTAATGATTGCTTAGAATAATAGCTTGGTTGCTTGAAGTTCAAGCATTAAAGTCACCTATTAAAAAGATATTACCTTCATTCCTTAGGCTAGAAATATCATTCTCTAAACCATTGTAAGAGCTATTTTTATCTAGATTCTTCTTCTTATAGAAGTTAGAATTGATGGGGAAAATAACATACTACTATGTAGGTCCTTTTATTATTAATGTCACTGATCTCTATCCAACTATATTGGTTGTGAGGGTCGTTTTTATAAATCCTAGCATGGGGGGAGATGTTCTTCTTAATGTAACAAGCTATTCCCCCAATGCCTCTACGAGAGGATCGCTTGTTCCAGGTAGACCATAGCATAAAGCCATCTATGTTAGGGACGTTAGATTCTTTGTGCTCCCAAGTTTCAACATGAAAAATAATATCAACATCATTTGATATCTAACTTAGCTTGGGGCCTTTGTTCCATGGAAAACCCCGATAGTTCCAAGAAAGGATTCAGAGCATGTCGAATTGCTATTTATTACTATCTTTTTGGTTTCTATCTCGAATAAAGGCTTTTCTATTTTTTATTATTGCCCATTTTCCTTCCTTTCTAGCTTCTTTTACCTTTTGAACCTCATTTCTTAATTCTTCTTGATCTTCTGGAATGAGATCTTTATTTATAAATATTTTTGTTCCTTTTAGATTTGAGGTTTTACTAAGTATGTCATACTTATGATCAGTAGAGCTCACCTTTATTCGGATTAGTCTTCTTTTATTCTCAGTTAATTTCCCCAACCTTGTTGCTTCTGTGAGACACATTGTTTCAATTTGTAATCTATTATGTAATTCTGTCTGGGCTATGGCTAAAGTATCCTCATCTGTTTCCTCTTGTAAACCGAAGATTATAAAGTTCAAGGCCCTTTTGTTACGCTCGTGGTCTAATTCTATTAATTTTTTCATTTCATCTTTAATTGTTTTGATATTTAATTTATCTACCACATTATTTAAGGTGAGGCGTCTATTAACTTTTTCTTCTAGTTCTTTAATCATGTCTTTCATTTTAAGACTTTCTAAACTATCAACATTTATTTTTTTGGATGTTTGGTTAGTATCTTGGTTTTGTTTTTCTATAACCTGCAACCTAGTCTCCATTGCCTCCATTTTATTCTCCAATAGTTTTATTTTATTTTCTATTTGTTTTTGGATCATGTCTTCAAGAGATGCAATTTTTTTTCCAACATGGCTTTTAAATTTGTTTGTAGCTTGACTTCTCTTTCTTCTTTATGTTTTTCTAAAGACTCTATATACTCATAAAGGTCTTGTAGAGTAACCGTGCTAGGTCTACCTTTGGTAATCTTTGGTAGCTGTGGTGAAATATTTATACTTGAAAATATATGAGCAAATATGTATTAGAAAAAGAAAAAAATAAGAAATATGTGCACGTGATATCAGGAAACCTGATTGTAGATCACCCGTGCCCAATATCTATACTATATAATATATATACATATATATATATATATATATATATATATTATATATATAGTTTTAATTTTAAATGTGAGTGGGAAGTAGATGTGTTTATTTAAAAATATATCAATAATAAAAAATATTTTAATGTAGAGAATGTAATAAATAAAACTTCTGAATGGAGTTCGGATTTTCCACAGTGTTCATGTTTTGTGGTCGACGTTTCGAGTCTTCAACTAGACACATTGTTTCAATTTGTAATCTATTATGTAATTCTGTCTGGGCTATGGCTAAAGTATCCTCATCTGTTTCCTCTTGTAAACCGAAGATTATAAAGTTCAAGGCCCTTTTGTTACGCTCGTGGTCTAATTCTATTAATTTTTTCATTTCATCTTTAATTGTTTTGATATTTAATTTATCTACCACATTATTTAAGGTGAGGCGGCTATTAACTTTTTCTTCTAGTTCTTTAATCATGTCTTTCATTTTAAGACTTTCTAAACTATCAACATTTATTTTTTTGGATGTTTGGTTAGTATCTTGGTTTTGTTTTTCTATAACCTGCAACCTAGTCTCCATTGCCTCCATTTTATTCTCCAATAGTTTTATTTTATTTTCTATTTGTTTTTGGATCATGTCTTCAAGAGATGCAATTCTTTTTTTCCAACATGGCTTCTAAATTTGTTTGTAGCTTGACTTCTCTTTCTTCTTTATGTTTTTCTAAAGACTCTATATACTCATAAAGGTCTTGTAGAGTAACCGTGCTAGGTCTACCTTTGGTAATCTTTGGTAGCTGTGGTGAAATATTTATACTTGAAAATATATGAGCAAATATGTATTAGAAAAAGAAAAAAATAAGAAATATGTGCACGTGATATCAGGAAACCTGATTGTAGATCACCCGTGCCCAATATATATATATAATATATATATAATATATATATATTATATATATATATATATATATATAGTTTTATTTTTAAATGTGAGTGGGAAGTAGAATGTGTTTATTTAAAAATATATCAATAATAAAAAATATTTAATGTAGAGAATGTAATAAATAAAACTTCTGAATGGAGTTCGGATTTTCCACAGTGTTCATGTTTTGTGGTCGACGTTTCGAGTCTTCAACTAGACACAAAAAATTTGTCCTGATGATGAGTCTAGTTGAAGACTCGAAACGTCGACCACAAAACATGAACACTGTGGAAAATCCGAACTCCATTCAGAAATCACACCACAGTAATCTGCAATCATAAATAATAAATAAATAAATAATATATATATATATATAATATATATATATATATTATATATATATATATATATATATAGATAGCAATAGAAAAGAAAAAATATGTTAAGGCTAAAAAATTCTAGTAGTTTAATTATTTTAAGTCTTTCCCTTTTAAAAATACACTTTTCATTGATTTTATTTAAAATATCATGAAAAAGATTTTCAAAGAATTGAATCTATTTATGCGTTCAAACTTAAAAATAAAAATAAAAGAATTATAATATCACCAATAATTGTATTGAGAAACATGTTATTGGTGTATTATCAAAATAAGAGATTTGTAATTGTTTCCATGATCTCCATGGGGTCCATTTATATATAGAGAGAGATACTAGCCTCATATCTATCAAGGTTTTAGCGGGACCAAATCTCTTGAAATTCAAACCCCTTTTTATGTTTTGCAGTGTAAAAAAAGATTTGTATGTCAAGACACTTGAAATGGATACAAGTTAGTTGATATTACAGGCTAGTTCCAAGAATATACTTAATTAGTTCCATGGTTACCAAATAGTTCATATATATATATATATTCCAATCACAACCATAACTTTATATAGAAAGCGATAATATAATTAAATATTTTAAAATATTACATTTTAACTTAACTGATAAGAAAGATATATAATTAATTTATTTTATTAAACATTTTAATATAAACTTTAAATAAAATATTTGAATATCCATATTAGCTAATATATTCAATATATACTTATATTAGAACAACATACAAAATGGTTTCTAAAACTTTAATATTGCAAATATGCTACCTGCCACAGTTCAAAACTTTATCTTTTGTCAACAATTTTAAAACTTCTATTTTTTAAAGCAGATTAAGCAAACTAAGCAAACTAAGCATAGTAGGTTTGTATGTATATACTGTAATTTTGTTTCATTTTCAAATATTTTGATATTACCTTAAAACAAAAAAAAGAGGCATTTCATTTCATTCTCATAGATGGTTCTATTTTAAATTTGTATATCCATGTTAAACTTAAATATTTTTTTTTAAATTGAGTATTTTAAAAGAAAATTACATCTTTAATTTTGTATCCCTCTTGATGCTTGATAATTCTGCTTGATAATTCTGGAGTTAAAATTAAATATAAAATACTATTATCAATATATATAAAATAATATATATGTTTCTTATCCTAAATAAATAAATTCACTCTTAAAAAAATAATAAAATATCACAATATGTTTCCTGTCTGAAAATTAGCCATATACATAAAAATCTTTATCTTAGCATATAACATTTCTTCCGCACTGACATGCAAACACAGAAAAATAAATTCCAAAGTCACTGAAAATTTACAACACATGAGTTTCCACAAAAATTTATGGAATTGCTTCCCACGAAGCACAACAGTAATTTCAACCTAGAACGTGCGAATGACAAAGCAACGCCGATAATATACTAATAATGTGGACGTTATCGTATTGTGAATTCGATATAAATCTGCGGGTTGAAAATTATAATGCACACAGTGAGATTGTGATTTTGATACATATCTTCATATTGAAAATTATAGTGGAGTTAATCAGATTGTGATTTCGGTAAATATCTCCACATTGAAAATAAAAAAATGATTATATTTTGGCCGTTCGATTTCATGACAAATGAAGCAGCAGGTGCATCCAGTGCTCAATCACGATCCTCCTTTGATTCCGTATTATAATTGTCACTTCGACCATGTCCGGATCTATCTATCGCTGTCTTACATCTGCCCTGCGGAATTTAGGGTTTATGTGAATTAAAGGTTTATGTGGACTCCATTCAGTAAACCTCCATTCATAATATTGAAATATCAAGATCCAATTCAGGTCACGTGAAGGACCCCGCCAATATGGCCTGTAGTTGTGTGCCAAAATACTCATCGACAATTGACTGTTCGAGGGAAGATATCGGGTAGTAGGTATATTGCTTTCTTTCATCAGTTGTCCCTCCCACGAGGCGATAGTGGAAGTGTCACGGGTTGTCTTTTTAGTCGGCAACGGTTGCATTTTCAAGCAAACTGAAATTTTTAAGTTGGCAAAAATATACAGATCCTCTTTCTGTACATGGTGTTGATCTTTCTCTGTACATCGTGTTGATCTATAAAAAAACACATTACTGTTTGCCCACTTCAATTTTCTGTGAATAGTCTGTGCACCTTGGCAATGTCTACGTCCTTCGAAGTCACTGTCTACGTTTTCTATGGCCTCAGAAGTCAGAGGTAGAGGGTAGATGTTACGTAAAAGTCCACTCATTTGAGAAAGTTTCCTGTCCTTCATTGTTCACGTAGAACACTAACACGATACTGTTATTCAAATATAACAACGCAACATAACATAAGATTATAAAAGTGTATAACAGCACATCAAAAATTGAAATTATAAAGTGTATAACAGAAGATCAAAACTTAATATTTTAAAAGGGTATAACAGAATATTAAAAGGGTATAACAGCACATCTATGTATTGAAACAAAAACTTAATTTAAATTAACAATGCAAAGAAAGGGCTAGGGTATAACAGCGCATGTATACATTGAAAAAAGAAATTGATTGAAATCAACTAGCAAACAAACAATGAAAGGGGAGTTTGAACAAATTTGATAAATAATTTTATCAAACTATATAAATCTTATTTAAATATCTTCTGGATTTGAAAAGATTTTCAATCAATAATTTATTAAAAAAAGTGTTCTCTCAATTGAAAATTTTGTAAATGTGTAGTTTAATTCCTATATATAAAATTACAAATTGGACCATTGCTTCAGAGCTACTAAAGCCACAAATTTAAATATATTTAAATAATTAGATATAAAATTGATTAACTAACCCAAGTTTCAATGAATATATTCATAAAAGACATTTGCATTTGTATCTAATTTACACATTCAAATGATGCCTTCAACCATGCACCCAAACATCTGCATATATATCTTCTCATGTATGTGTCATACTTTAATATATTCCATGCTATTCATGCACATTTATTTTTAATTTTAATTTTGACTCTCTTTTCTTTTAATCTTTCACATGACAAGTCTTATAACCATAATCATAAGTACACTACTTTCTTTCATGTTGTAGTTAAGAACAAGAGACCAATCTTCCACACTTGCTATAGGAACATTCCATGTGACATAACCTTAATGTATTACCCAAATTATAGTAAGCATAATTTACTATTTTCTTACTATTCATGCATTGAGATTATTTTCATAAATAAAATACACTAGCCAAGCACAAATTTTAGTTAGTGGAGACTCATATTTTAAGCCATTTTCATTGTTTTGAATTCATTTTCCATCTAGTCCATATTGACTGAGTCAATACCTCCTTGACTCATCCTTTACCCACATTTTCCCTCTAATGTAACTCTAAAAGGTAGGCTTACAAGCTCATTATGAATTCACAACAAAGACATGGTTTATGATGTAAATTAAGCACCCACTTAATTAGATCTTTTGTCAGTGAGAACCCACTCACAGGAGGAACCTTAACCCTTTGGTAATAAAATACCAACTTGCCAAGAGGCACCAACCTCTTTAGTGTGTAGGCAACAACTTGCTCTTGCCACTATTCTACTATTTCATACAATTTCAAACTGAAAATAGAGGCATACAAATTACAAGTAAAATGCCAAAATGGTTGTTTGCAGATTCAACTTGTGCACTTTGTCTTTTGTGCTCTGATCCAACAGTTATTACCTGTTGCTCATAAAAACATGTCCTTAGCACTCTACCTCCTCTATGAAGGTTTCTATGCTGACTACTCTTCATCACTACCCTTATTATTTTGCACACAACACACTCGTTGCACTTGTTGTTATATCACTCAATGTGCTCCTTACTACTTAGACCTCACTGTCTCTGTGCACACCTCTCGCTTCTCAACACTTCATCAATCTAATCAACACCCCATTCTACTCAATTGCAGGCGACAATTTTGTTTCAGAGAGCCACTCTGCACAAGACTATCTCTATTGTCTATACTTTAATTGCCCAATTGTACTTCGACATGGCTTACCTTTCCGATGTTGCATAGTATCGAATCTAAGATGGACCTTCAAGTTCTTTTATCATCAAACTACGGATAGCTTCATGCTAAGAAGTTAATTCTCAAGTGACCTACACATTTCTCCTAAAGTGCCATTCTCATTTATCGCTTCACAGAGCTTCAAAGTTCACCAAGATGACCACTTTGATCCTCATTAAACACAACCAATTGTGTATGTGAAGTATTTTATTGCTTCCTTCATTCACCCAAATTTGTCTTTGCTAGAAATTTCATCCTTGTTTCGTTATTACAGACTCTTCTACAGGTTTAGCCCATTTCAATGATCAACTCCTTTGAGCCTCCATTAAATTCTACAACTATCGACCCATACATCCTTTAAATCGTTATACTGCTTTATCAGAAAAATGCCATATCATAACTTTACAAAGGTAGAATGTTACGATATTGCACTCCCTTATATCCTTGGCTCCATTTGGCAGCTTCGTTCTCATAGGACCAAGAGTTGTGACTAGGGATTAGCACTATATTGAAGCCCCTCAGTATCGTAACTTTCATAATTGAAATGTTACAATATTTCTCAATTCCGATATCCTTGGCTCCCTTTGTTAACTTCTCTATGCCCTTGGTTCTTTGAGCTCTCATGACCAAGTTCCAACCCAACATCAAAAGCCCCTTCCATCGTAACTTTTTCAAAAACCATTTTCACTGAAGTTACAAGATCCTCATCCTCTAATATGTCGGCCTTCAAGATGATGCCGTTACCCCACATGGCGACTCCTTAGTGGTGACACATGTCACCTAGATTTGGCTCGTTAGGCTACCCATTAATGTTGAATCTATTTGCCACATGTCTTTTCATACTTCCACATCATGTAGAAGTCAATTGCCATTGCAGCTTCTTGGAGCCAATCTCATGCCACCATGTGTCCTACCATAGGAGAGAGTAGAGGGCTCATCAATCCTTGGTTTCACAACAAGATCTTCCGTTAATCTTCTTTGGCATTCATTAATGCTTTTTAGCACAATCAGAACTATAATATATCTTCATTTCTAAAGGTTCCTCTCTTAAGAAGTTCTAATATCTCATATGCCACGAGCTCTGGTATCTAGATATTTGATACACCAATATCCCAAAATTTTGGTGCTCTCATGCTCTAATCTCCATGGCATTGATATTGGGTCATGATGGACTCCTATCTCTGATATTTCATTCTTCTTCAGGCTTCAAGTCCCTAGAATTTGGTAGACCATATATTTTGATCCATGAGTCCAGTTCTAGACTTTTGCATACCATTGGAAATCTCTTCCAGATAAATTTTCAATGGAGAAGGTCCAATGTAGGCTTTGAGCCCATCTTCTACCTCTAAGATGGCTGAAAAATTTCTGCCACAATTTTCTCCTTGACTCTTCTTCTTGTGCTTGGAATGATAAACTCCCAACCATGATAGTCATCATTTTATGGCTTCTCTAGTAAGCCTACTACCGTGATGATTCTCTACATAAAACTTGTAGCTACTATGGAATTCCATCTGGTCCATCAATGTAGTAATCATTTTATGGATTTTCTAGTAAGCCTGCTACTATGATGATTTTCTACAAAGCACCCTAACAACCATGGGATTCCTCCCAAACACCCAATCATCATGTTGCTCATTTTTGACATCAATTCAAACACTAACATGACCATCCATACACCACCAATTGTTGAAAAATCTGCCCTTTTAGTATTGATGGAAACACCATAATGTCCCCCTCAGGCTAGGCATGGTCTACTCCGATGCTCCAGTAATATTCTCCCCCTCTGACATCAATGGAAATGAATACTTCTTGAGGGCTCCCCCTGAACCATTGCATCCTACTCTTCCTTGGCTCCCACATGTTGAGTAGCTGCCACCTCCTACCAAAATGTAGTCACTTGGAGAGAGGAGATACAACTCCTATCTATTGTCTGAGATATTCAAATGGTTCTCTTTCTAGTGGCTTGGTAAAGATATCTGTGAGTTTCTGTTTAGTGGCCACATATTCAGTTCTAAGAGTGTTGGATACACTTGTTCCCTCAATTAATGGAACTTGATGGGAATATGCTTAGTCTTTGAATGCATGACTGCATTTTTGGAGACGTTGATGTCACTTGTGTTGTCAAATATTATTGGAATGGAATCAGTCAACTCTACCTGAATACATTTCAATGTTTTCCTTGTCCATATAATTTGTGTACAATAGATAGGAGTAGCAATATAATTTTCTTCAGTAGTCGACAAAGAAATGGAGGCTAGTTTCTTGTTGACCTATGACACCAAGCATTTTCCCAGAAAGAATGTTGCACCAAAATTACTCTTCCTGTCATTAAGGCTTCCAGCCTAATATACATCTATCTAGGCCTTCATCTTGAATTCTTCGCTCTTAGCATACCACAGTCCATACTTTGTTGCTCCTTGAAGATATTTGAAAATCATCTTGACAACAACAACATGACTCTCATGTGGGTAAGCTTGAAATTTGGCCACAAGCCCCATTGCTTGCATGATTTATGGCCTTGAATTTTTGAGATACAATAAGATTCTGATGCAGGTGCATTCATGCCTAGTCAGCAATGTGATGGCATGATCACATGTTGTGACTAACAAAGAGTTGGAAGATAAGAGTTTAGTTAATTTTTATTTATTTAAATGTATGAGAGTGTTTATTTATTGTAAAATATGAGAAAAAGGGTATAGTGGTTGATTGATCTTCCCTGTGTGGAGATTAGGCCAAATTGTTAGATTTATTTGGTTGGAATAGGATATGAGGGATTTGAAAGCTTGATTTAGCATTTGTATAGAAAAAGAGTGGAGTTGAAGAGATTCTCTAGGAGAGAGTGAGAGATTTCTGGATCTGAACTAGAATTGGTTCATGAATCCACTTTTGTATAAATATAGTCTTTTTGTATAATTTAGAGGTTAGCAAGGTTAGTTGAAGAGATCAGCTAAAGGTTAGGAGGAAGAGGTTAGCTAGGTTGGAGTCAAGTAAAAGAGAGCTAGGATTTCAATAAAGAAACAGGGATTTTTTATTGTTGTAATCGAGCCAGAGAGTGAGACCCTGTAACTGTATTGTATTGAATAAATAATTCTATGTGCATGAATGTGTTATTCCTCTTGAAACCCTTCACTTGTCTCTGTATATTTGCCTATGGAACAAACTAAACATTCTTCTCTGTTTTTACACCCTGAAGTTATAAATCATAGTGTTCAAAGTATAATTGGGATCCTTAGTGTAAAGAACAATGTTTGAGCCACTTTTAAAACCAATCATTGATCCAAGAGTAAACAGAGGAACAATTGAAGAAACAATGAAAAAACCAAAGTAAAGAGGTGGATGAAAGGATAAAAGGAAGGGCATAGTGGCCGCTGGATCGCTAATATCAATGAATTAGATCTAATTGGGCCAAGCAGAGCCACTTTATCTCATCGGAAAAATTCATGTGTATGCAACGGACTTTGAGCCTTAAGCCTGCGTGATGAGCGATCGCCGATATATCAGATCGGTGGAAGTTTGTGTAGATGGACTGGACCCTAACCACTTTCCAACTACGATTGAAATAATGCAATGAAGCATGGACCATTGGATCAAGGAAAGGATCAACAGTGGAGATTTAATCACTGATCGCACTTCGGAAGGGCGTTAAGTAGCGAAGGAGGTTTTCAACAGTGATAAGTGGCTTATCGGGTGGCCTCAAAAGCCATAAGCGGTTTCCAAAAACTGGACTCGATGAGGTTATGAGTTGATATTTAATTGAATTGAAATATGGAGGTGATCAGATTGTCCATCGAATGGATGATTGGACGGATATCGGGCGCGAACAAGCAAGGAGGTTAATTCCAAATCTGGACCTGATGGGTTTTATACAGTGGATTTAATTCCATTTGAGTTCTGGCCTTAAGATTTCGAAATGAGTTTCCATGTGTTTCTTTGTAATGTGGAGATTAGAGGAATAATGTGGAAAGGCTTGTTATTAGTGGACCCAATAGATTTTTATATGCAGGTGGAATGTATTTAAAGTCCGGTTTATGTGTTTGGAGAGGGTTTTCCCGTGTATTCCTTTGTATTTCGATAAAGTTGTATAGCCGAGTTTTTAAGGCAATAGTGCATCAATAACGCTTTCGATAGATGTTTGTGAGCATAACCATAAGTCCACAATCGATAGTTTCTTGTATATGAGGGATGTTGCCTTGTCGGATTGGATTCTGCCATCATTTGTGGTATCAGAGCTAGCTCAATGCCCTATAAAGAAGGGTTTGGAAATTGAATTGTAATCTTAGCATATGTATAATTTGAACTTAAATGAATTTGATACAAATGGGGATCAGACTACTTAGGACACTGAGATCAGAATCGGGAAGTAGTGAATCTCTAACGAAGGTCTGGTAAGAATGTTTATTTTGATGGTTTTGCAGAGATGTGTTTTGAATATCTAAAGAGTAACAAGGAATTTAAATTTCAAAGGAGAAGATGTTTTCCTTTCAGGAAAATGAAATTTCTGTGTAAGGTGGTTGCATGATTGATTTGATTTAAAAGGTAAATTGGAGTGAAAGGTTTATAATTTAAAGTTAAATTGAAAAATGAATGAAGATTGCTCAAAGTATTGTTGAAGGCAATGATATTGATGATTGAAAGAACAGAGATTGGGTTTAATAGGATTGAAAGAAGAACCACTACAAGGAATGAATTTTGGAATTTATAGAAGCAAGACAATATTTGCTTACAAACATGTTATCAAAAGAAATTGGTAGTGTCTGTCATGAATTGGTAAATATAATTGAAGTTCAGATCTAATCTTGGTTGATCTTGAAAGCTAAAGAGTCCATTGTGAAAAGTAAGAGGAAAAATAGTTTCTGACTATATGGAGTCTTTTGATTGGAAAGTCTAAATGAAAGAGTGAATAGATGAATCTTTTGGCAAATATTTAACTGATAGAATGGTAATTAGTTTTAAGACATATTTGAAGGAAAAATTGTAGGTTTAAAAGGTTACTTTGATGTATCTTGAGATAAGATTGTGTGGGTCAATAGAAGCAGTGGAATTGCTTAAACGTAGAATGAGTTGTACCAACATCATAGCATATGAGCTATGTTAAAGAAGATAGAGAAAGAAGAACTCTTAGATGAGTAAAGGTGAGAGTACCCAACAATAAATGAAATTATTGAATGAAAGAAGGAAGTGAGCAATTGAAGATGCAGAGCCTAAAGCAAGGAGTGTTCGAGAGAAGTTGAGAACAACTTCCAATTGTGGTTGGTAGAAGTTGTTGAGGTAGCTCCACAATTGTGATTGTGGATAGGGGATAACAATTCTAGTAAGATGAGCACTAGGTATAATTGTTAGTCAGTGAAAGGTTCGAGGAAAGAACCAATAGGTGCCAAAAGGCTAAACTCATGAAAGTTTGGTGAGGCATGAAGGAGACTTGTTACATATGAAAAATGCTAATTGTAGCTCACTAGTGAACAAGGAAAGTTCACCAGAGGAAGAAATGGAATTGACTATTGATAGTCATGACAAGGGTACAGAGGAAAGTCACAGAGAGGAAAAAGAGTGCTGAAGTAGTTGGAATCAAAGGAATAAGTAAAGAAAAAAGGAACATAGAGTTGGCTGAGATGAAGGCAGAACACAGTTGTTTGAAGAAGCTGGTATTAAAAAGAATTAGAGAAAAGTGGAAACAAGGATTTTATGTGGGAAAAAGAGTTGAATGGCATGTCAGAGAGTTGTTTGTTGAGAAATTAATACTCCGAACAGTTGAGGATGAAGGAGTAGAATACATCTATGAACCAGAGAAAGGATATCTCCTTGGGGTAGGAGACAATGATGACAGCGATGAAGAACTGATCTATGTGGATTAGAATGAGAGAAATGTGTTGGTGAAAGAGGCAAATGAAAGACAAACACAAAAGGAGATGCATAAAGACTTTCAAGACTTCAATTGGTGGAGTAAATTAAAAGGTATGGCTAAATGGTTGTGTATTTTCTTAATAAAAGCATATTGGATCATATTTGAAGGAATTTTAGCATGGATAGAGGATCGATGGGAAATGGAAACAGGAAAGGAAACAAATGCATTGCAGATTTGTGAAGTGAAGAAAAGGAAAGCTAACATAGAGAAATTAGTTGAAGAAGTTAAGTCAAGGAAGTATTTGAAAGATCAAAGTCTTATCAGAGAAGAGGAAGAGACATTGTTGTCTTATTTGGATAAACTGAGTGTTGGAGGAAGTTGTGTAGAACAGAAAGGTATTCTACAAACTTATGATGAAGTTGCCAAGCATGGTCAAGAAGTTGTAGTCCCAGAAGTTTTATTTAATGAGGAAGAATTGAGAGATGTTGAGGAAGAATTTGTCAATGACCTAGTGAACTATCAAAATAGTTCAGAGAAGGATGAGGAGCTGATCACTAAGGCTTCAAATGAAGAGCCTTGTATTTTTGAAACTGACATATTGTGCATGTTTTCAGATTTGACAGGTGATGAACAACAATTGGACAATGTGCTTATGCATGTTGATGAAGAAGTGAGATTATTGGAAGAGATGGGTGAAACAAAAAGATATTTTGAGCATGTATTTACGAATATTGAGAATGATGGTATTGATAGGGAAATTGTCATGATTAAAGAAGCTGAAGATAAGAAAATGAAAGTTTGTGATGAGAACCAGAATGAAATATCTTTAGTAGAGAATCAAAATGAAAGTATTATAGAAATTGTGAAGGAATATATGATGATGTTGATAGATGCAGAAGTTCATGAATTTTGTGATTTTAGTGTGGATTATTTTTATGAATATACAAACCATGAAGAAGCTTTAGAAAACCCAAATTATGTTTCTGTTGTAGGAAAAGATAAAACAACATCACTTTGCTGCAATGGTATAAGTATAGAGGATGAAAGGATGCTTCACAATGATATGCTCCAAGAAATTCTAGCTATTGAATTATTGAATGATAGTCTTGTGTTAGAACAAGGAACATTGTGTAATGCAGAGGAAAGTATTGGAATGAGAATTGATGATAGTTTCATAGCTTATGCAGAAGGATAGTATAACTATTTGATGGCAGAATTACCTTTGAAGATTGAAAACCATAGTTATTTTGAGTCTGACAATTGTGATGGAAATTCTGTTTTATATAGGAAGGAGGAGTCATATGCAAATGACATGTTTATTGAATATGAAGGAATTTGTATTTTTCTGGGAAGGTTATTAGATGAACCTGATAACATAGAGGAAAGGATTATCTTCAATATAATAAAAGGGAAGCCGTGGAATACAAACAACAGTTTGTAAATGACAGAGGCAAAGAAGATTTGGACTGAAATTTTATAATTTATATGGTAAAGGAGAATGTACAACATACATATGTCAGTGGAGTTTAGTTAAGAACAAATGGTAAGGAGGAAATTGAGAAATTATGGGAGATGAAGTTAGTGAAGAAGAGGGACAGCAAGAAAGAGAAATTAACAAAAGAAATTTGCATCAGCAAGGAAAGAGGACAACAACAAAATAAGATTTGGAATCCTAGAGGAATAAAAGTGACAGTGGTACAAGAATTGAATCAGCAACATGATGAAAGTGATGACCAATTCCATAGTAAATTTTGGGATACTGGATAATCAGCAGAAGAAACACATGACCATGAGGTCATGAAAACTTTCAACTTTGTGAATCTGATGCAAGAGCATTCAGGCCTAGTCAGCAATGTGATGGCATGATCACATGTTGTGACTAAAAAAGGGTTGGAATAAAAGAGTTTAGTTAATTTTATTTATTTCAATGTATGAGAGTGTTTATTTATTGTAAAATATGAGAAAAAGGGTATAGTGGTTGATTGATCCTCCCGGTGTGGAGATGAGGCCAAATAGTTAGATTTATTTGGTTTGAATAGGATATGAGGGATTTGAAAGCTTGATTTAGCATTTGTTTAGAAAAGAGTGGAGTTGAAGAGATTCTTTAGGAGAGAGTGAGAGATTTCTGGATCTGAACTAGAATTGGTTCATGAATCCACTTTTGTATAAATATAGTATTTTTGTATAATTCAGAGGTTAGCGAGGTTAGCTTAAGAGATCAGCTAAAGGTTAGGAGGAAGAGGTTAGCTAGGTTGGAGTCGAGTAAGAGAGAGCGAGGATTTCAAGAAAGAAATAGGGGGTTTATTTATTGTTGTAATCGAGCCAAAGAGTGAGACCCTATAACTGTATTGTATTGAATAAATAATTCTGTGTGCATGAATGTGTTATTTCTCTTGAAACCCTTCACTTGTCTCTGTATATTTGCCTATGGAAAAAACTAAGCATTCTTCTCTGTTTTTACACCTTGAAGTTATAAATCATAGTTTTCAAAGTATAATTTCGGTCTTTAGTGTAAAGAACAGTGTTTGAACCACTTTTAAAACCAATCATCAATCCAAGAGTAAACAGAGGAACCATTGAAGAAACAACAAAAAAAGCCAAAGTAAAGAGGCGGATGAAAGGATAAAGGGGAAGGCGCAGTGGCCGTGGATCTCTAAGATCAATGAATCAGATCTAATTGGGCCGAGCATAGCCACTTTATCACATCGACAAAATTCATGTATATGTGGTGGCCTTCAGGTCGTAAGCCTATGTGATGAGCGATTGTCGAGACATCGCATCGACAGAAGTCTGTGTAGATGGACCAGACCCTAACTACTTTCCAACTCTGATTGTGATAATACGATGAAGCATGGACTGTTGGATTGCGGAAAGGATCAACGGTGGAGGTTTAATCGTTGGTCACACTTTGGAAGGGCGTTAAGAAGTGAAGGTGGTTTTCAACGGTGGTAAGTGGATTATCGGGTGGCCTCAAAAATCATAAGTGGTTTCTAGAAACTGAACCCGATGAGGTAATGAGTTGAGATATAATTGAATTGAAATCTGGAGGTGATCAGACCATCCATCGAATGGACGATTGGATGGATATCGGGTGCGAAAAAGCGAGGAGGTTAATTCCAAATGTAAACCTAATGGGTTTTATATAGCATATTTAATTCCATTTGAGTTCCGGCCTTAAGATTTCAAAATGGGTTTCTGTGTAATGACGAGCGTGGAGGAATAATTTGGAAAGGCTTGGTATTAACGGACTCAATAGATTTGTATATGCAGGTGGAATGTATTTTAAGTCTGATAAAGTTGTATAGTCAGGCTTTTAAGGCAATAGTGCATCCATAACGCTTCTGATAGATGATTGTGAGCATAACCATAAGTCCACGATCGATAGTTGCTTGTATATTAGGGAAGTTACCTTGGAAGATCAGATTCCACCATCAGATTCCTATCATTGATTTGTATTGAGTATGATTTAGTAGTGGTTTTCCATCTTCTTTGTACAACTTGCAGCCTATAGTCATAGGTGTGCTTAGTAGTTTGCAATCTTCCAGCCCAAATTTCTTCAAACTTTCCTTCCTTGAGATATTTGGATTGGGATATAAGCACTCCTTATGGAGACTGATCAATTTGAAAACCCAAGAAGAAGGAAAGCTCTCCAATCATGAACATTTCAAATTTTCTTTACATATATTTTGTAAATTGATGCCCCAATTGTTCCATATAATTTTCAAATATTATATCATCCACATACACAACTACTATCAGTAGATGGTGGCCTCTAGAATTTACATATAAGTTGATGTCAACTCTATCTTTCTTAAATACTTGTTGTTGAAAGTATTTATCCAACCTTTTGTGCCAAGCTCTAGGAGCCTGTTTTAGTCCATACAGAGCCTTCTTCAGTTTTCATACAAGCCCTTCATCTGAGGTGAGTACAAATCCTTCTAGCTGCTCAATGTAAACTTCTTCTTCCAAATCTCCATTGAATAATGAAGACTTCACATCCATCTGATATAACTTGATAATCTTATGGTTGGAAAGAGGAAGTAATATCTTGATAGCTTCATGTCCTGCTACTAGTGCAAATGTTTGTTCAAAATATAACCCTTCTATTTCGGCATAGCCTTTGTAGACCAATCGAGATTTATTCCTAATTACTTGACCCTATTCGTTTAGTTTATTTTTAAAACCCATTTGGTTCCAGTAACATTTTCCTCTCTAGGCCTTGGAACAAGCTCCCAAGTGTCATTCTTTTCAATTTGATCAAGCTTTACATTCATATATTTCACCCAAAACTTGTCTTCACTTGCTTGACAGAGGTTCATGGGTTCTATCTATGATAACAGAGCCATATTCACCTAACTTGTACTACCAACAAGTTTCCTCCTAGTTTGGACACCATATCTTTGATCTCAAAGTATCTGACTCTCAAGATGTTCCTTTTATACATACCTGGAGGGAGTGATTTGCCTTGAAGTTGTGCCTGCTTACTCACCTTCATTGTCTGAATATGTTTCCTACAAATCCACTAACCTCATATCTAAACTTTCTTCATCATATAAGTTCATATTACGTCAATGCAATCCTCAATTATCACACATTTGGCTAGCACTAAGTAGATTGTTCTTGAGACCTTCCACATACAACACATTTTTTGCTTTTGTTTTTTATCAAGACCCATGATTCCTTTACCCTTTATTCTATGTAGAGCATTGTTTCCAAGGGTGGGATTGTTTCCTCTATCCTTTTCTTTTAGTGGAAGAAATTTACTTTTGTCCTCAGTCATATGTTTGGAACAACCACCATCCACATACCATTTGTTTTCTTGATTATGAGCTAATAAGGAAAGTTCACACTACATGCTCTTTTTAGTCTTTTGTTTTGAGCTCCCCTTATCCTTTTGGATAAGTAATTGTCTAAGATCTTGGGAATTTGATAGATATTTAAATGTGCATTTGCACTCATTGACTTTGTGCCCAAAATTAGTACGTTTGAAGCATTCTACTTCACTTAGCAAGGGAGAGAAGACATTATGATTTCTAAGAGAAGTGTTTTGAGATTTAGAAATCTAATATTTATTATATCTGTGATTTTCATCTCTTTCAAATTTGATCCTTCTACAATTAACAAAATTCTGTCCAAATATATGACACTTGTAACAATGACCATAAAACAAATAGGCATGCCTATTGTTAGAAGTATTATGAGATTGTGCAAGAGAATACCTTGGTTTTCTAGTTGATTGATTCATTCTCCATTGACGATCTCCTATTTTCCTTGCTTCTCTTTTGTCTTCATTAATCCTTTCATGATTCTTCTTCCAATGGCTTTGTGGTTCTTCAAGTCATGCAGATCTAAAATTATCTTCCCCACAACAGATTCTTGTGTCTTAGAGTATCCTAGACTGGTTTTATTTCCTAAGGGCCTTTGAATACTTAGGATCTGATCTAGTTTCCTTTTCCATTCAACAAATTTTTCATTTAAACACTTCTCATTATTTGTTCTCTCAAGATCTATTCTCAAAGAGACAACCTATTCTTCAAGACCTTGATAGCCCTCTTCCCATTCTTGGATCAGATCTTGAAGAACCTCTTCTTTTCATTTAGCCTCCTCTAGTTTAAATTTCAAAGACAAAATATAATATTTACATGTTTGTGAGATTGTTTCCCTTTTTAACTTGAGCAACTCCTATTTGAATGCTTGTTCTCCTCTTCTAGTCTCTCACATTTTCCTTGTTTTTATTCTAGTAGAAGGACTAGAATATCTTTTCTCTTGATAGATCCCTCAAGATTTTCCTTTTGATAGGAAAACTCATCATTGTGAAAGTTATACATACCTTCCTCTGCACACTGTAACTGTTCCTACAATTTCTTATTATTTTTCCTATCTTTCTTTAACCCGTCAAGGGAACTGATCAGTTCCCGTTCAAGGTCCATTACTCCTTCTTCTTCTTCCTCTTTATATTCCACAATACCTTGTTTCTTAGAGTCTATGTCAAAATACATAAGAATATACTTATTTGAATCATTCTTCGACAAGTTTCCATTATCTAACTTTGGTGCTTTGCTATCCTCTTTAGAGTAGGACCCCTTTTTCTTATAGAGCTTTTTCTTTGATGTTTTTGAGATTTGTTTCCAAATTTTAGATCCTCTTCCTTTCTAGCTTTTCCTTTATAAGGGAATTTAGACGAGAAATTCCCAACTCTTCCATTATGAAAAAACTTAAAGGGAAGCTTCCCTTTATATTTTCCTAAGCCACGCTTCAGTTTTCTGGCTAGTTGAGCCAGCTCCTATTCAGATTCACAGCTGGAGAAATATTGATGATATTTATGCTCTCTTTCCTTTCTGGATACTTTGAATGCTTCTTCCTTATGTTCAGACTCTTCTGTTCCTACTCTCATCTCATAGGTTGTGACAGTACCATGTAGCTAGTCCACCTCAAGATCCTTTAAATTAGCCATTTCCTCAATAGCTAAGAATTTGGCATTAAATCTCATGGGTAGAGATCTTAATATTTTTTGAATAATCATCTGTTCCTTGACCTCTTCACCAACACCTTTGATAATATTAGTTACTTCATAAGCTTTGAGAAATTATTTTGTTATGCTTTCATTTTCGCTCATTCTCAAGTTCTCAAACCTCATTCTAAAAGTTTGAAGTTTTGCCTCCTTGACTTTGTCATCTCCTTCATGACTCTAATTAAGGTTTACCCACACATCCTCATTAGACTTACAATGCACAACCTTTACAAGTTTTGATTGAATAAGGCAAAGAGAATGAAATTCTTGGCTTTAACATTATTCCCATGTATCTTTTTACCATCTACATCAGTGGGAAGAATATTAGGGACACTGTAGTGTACTAGTACGGAGGTCCGAGCATCTACTCCTAGGGACATAAGATACACTTCCAATTTTACTTTCCAAAAGGCATGATTTTCCCATCAAATAATGGTATTCTACTTGAGTAAGCTTCCCATCAAATAATGGTATTCTACTTGAGTAAGCCTCTTGACTCTCTTTCCTAGACATAATTCCCTATAGATATACCTTCCAGTGATTAGACTATTATTGAAGGAACTTGGATTTGATGCCAATTGTTGAAATAAGGAATTGTTGAAGGGGGGAGGGGGGGTGAATTAGTAATTATGAAACTCTTTTCCTTTTTCTATTATTCTTACAGTCCCTTCTTATACTCTTTTACTTGTGACAGAATTCATTCACAAAAGGAGTGAATCAAAAATTTCAAACATACATGTTCATAGAACAATCACATGAGAAGCACACACATTTGATAAAGTGTTTTTCATGAGGAAACCCATAGGGAAAAAAACAATGAATTTGTTGTTTGTTTATGATGTAAATTAAGAACCCACTTAATGGCATTTGTTTCTTTGTGAGTACCCACTCGCAGGAGGCACCGAGCCCCTTTGGTAAGAAAGAAGCAACTTGTGAAGAGGTACCAACCTCTTTAATGTGCACGCACCAACTTGTTCTTGTCGTTGTTTTACTATTTCTTATAATTTTCAAACTTAAAATAGAGTCATATAAATTACATGGAAACAAAAATGGTTGTTTTCAGATTAAACTTCTGCACTCTCTCTTTTTTTCTCTCATACAATATTTCTTTACTTGTTTCTCACAAACAACATCTCCTCAACACTTAGCATCCTCTGTCAAGGGCTCTCTGTTGACTTGTCTTCAACACTACCCTTCTACACATAGCACACCTGCTGCACTTGTTGTTGTATCATTAAGTGTGCTCCTTGGTGCTTAGACCTCACTATCTCTCTGCACACTTCTCCCTTATCAACACTTCAACAATCTACTCAACACCCCATTCTGCTCAATTGTAGACGATAGTTTGTTTCACTGAGGCACTCTATGCAAGGCTATATTTGATGTATGTACTTTAACTGCACAATTGCACTTGGACATGGATTCCCTTGCTACTATTGCATCTCCTGGTAATTTCCTGTCACAATATCAAATTTGATGTACCTCTGATTTATTTCATCATCAAACTACGTAGAGATTCATGTTGAGAAATTAATTCTTAGGTGACTTACACACTCCTACGAGAGTCCCATTCTCATTTATCGCTTCACAGAGCTTGACAGTTCACCGATATGACCACTATGATCCTCATTTAACACAACCAATTGTGTACGTGAAGCAGTTGATTGCTTTCTTCATTTACCCAAATTCAACCCTACTAGATTTGTCATCCTCAATTCCTTGTTACAAAGTCTTCTGCAAGTTTATCCCATTTCAATGATCAACTCCCCCAAGCCTGCATTCAATTCTATAGTTACTGACCCATACATCCTTTATCTCATTGCCCTTATTCATCATAAAAATGCCATATCGTAAATTTAGAAAGGTGGAACATTACAATATTTCACTCCCCGATATCCTTGGCTCCATTTACATTCATCTCCTTTGGTGGTTGCTTTCTCATAGGACAAAGAGTTGTGACCAAGGCTTAGCACTATATCAGAGCCCCTAAGTATTGTAACTTTCACAATTGAAATGTTATGATATTTATCAGTCCTAATATCCTTGGCTCCTTTTGTTAACTACTCTATGCCTTTGTTTCTTTGAGCTCTCATGATGAAGTGCCAACCCAACATCGAAAAACCCTTCCATGATGAAGTGCCAACCCAACATCGGAAACCCCTTCCATCATAGCTTTTCCAAAAACCATTTGCATTGAAGTTATGAGGTTCTCATCCTTTGATATGTTGACCTCTGAGTTGAAATCATTACTCCATGTGGCGACTCCTTAGTGGTGACACGTGTCACCCGGATTTGGCCCATTAGGTCACTAAATAATTTTGAATGTGCCTGCCACATGTCCTGTCATACTTCTAAATCATGCTAACGTCAGTTTCCACTACAACTTCTTGGAGCCAATCTCATGTTACCATGTGTCTTACCAGAGGAGAGAGAAGAGATCACGTCAATCCTTAGTTTTGAAATAGGATCCTACATTAATTTTCTTCGAGATTCATTGACACTTTTTAGAACAATCATCGCTATCTGATATCTTAACTTCTAAAGGTTCATCTCTTAAGAAATTATGATATTTCGACATCTGATATGCCACCATCTCTGATATCCTAATATCTGATACTTTGATTCCCTTATTTTCTGATACTCTGATGCTCCAATGCTCTCATCTTTGTGGTTCCGATATCGGGTCCCGATGGACTCCTATCTCCAATTCTTCTTCATGCTTCAAGTCCCCAGACTTTAACAATTGATATCTTTTGATCTAGGAGTCCAATTTTATACTTCTGCACACTATTGGAAATCTCTTCTAGACAAATTTTCAATGGATAAGGTCCGATGTAGGCTTCGAGCCCATCTTCTACCTTTGAAATGGCTGCAAAATTTCAATCACACTTTTCTCCTTAACTCTTCTTCTTGTACTTAGAATGATGAACTCATAGAAACCATAATCATCATTTTATGTCTTCTCCAGTAAGCTTGCTACTGTGATGATTCTCTACATAAAAGCTATAGCTACCATGGAATTCCATCTAGTCCATCATTGTAGTCATCATTTTATGGCTTTTCCAGTAAGCATGCTACTATGATGATTTTCTACAATGCACTCCAAGAACCATGTGATTCCTCCTGAACACTCAATCACCATGTTGACCCTTGTTTACATCAATGCCAACACTAACACAACCACCCATACGCCACCAGTTTTCCAAAACTCCTCATACTAACCATGAAGGCCATCCCTTCGTGTTTGTCACATTGCTCTCCTCTCCTCCTTATGTATTAATTATGTGTTTATTTATACATGATAGGAGCCCTCCTAAGAAACTAAGTCGACCCATGCAACTGAGCAAAATTAATGGGATTTAAGGAATATTAGTCACCTATTAGTCAACATCATTATGAAATCATTCCTAACACATGTCACATTCTAAATGGGCCACATGTCATCCAGGTTTGTGCTTATTGGTTAGCTGACATAAATATATAGACATTCCATGTGACACCATGATAACATCCCACATCATCCTCCTCTCACCACATTATCTTCAATAACCAAGTCATCTTGCACTTCCATGTCACCATGTTGTGACAACCACCAAAGGCCACATGTTATATTGTCTCCATTTACCCACATGTAATTTCATACTTCAGGGTCCATATCGCTGCTACCATTTCATCGATGATTATGCATGGGGGTCCACATTAAACCCAACTGAGGGGTGAAACAAATTCCTACCACGTGTCATTAAGGAATTGGGCTAGTGTGGAAGGCCATGCTCTTGTTAAAACTTGAGCATGTTGACATGTTATCCATTGTACATGAGAATTACAATGGTTAGATTATCTAGAAGGTGCTTAAACAAATAATGTGCAAGTTTATTTGACATCTAGCATAGATTTCACCACAAGTTCATGGATCCACTCAGGATATTCATTATGTTTAAAAAATTTCATGTTTTTGGTCCTTATTATGAGTACCAAGTTTAATTGATTATAACTTCTCATCTAGGAAGATTTTTACCTAGTATGATATACCATTGGAAAGGTCTCAGAGAGGAATATGAAATAATAAAATTCATAGATTTGTTTGAACATTAGAGTTGTAACAACAACTAGATAAAATTTAAAATTATTTGATCTCACTTGATGAGGGTGTTGAAAATAACAAGAAGAAATGTTAAAAACAACATCTAGAAATTCCAATTCAATTTGTCCTTGAATTAAATTGTCAATTAAAATGAAATTATATTCTCATAGCAACTTGTAATAGTTAATTAAGTTAAACTACCTTAATTTACTTAAGAAATTCAATTTGTAAGTTACCTAGAGTCACGTAGAGTGATCCCTAAATTTTAGGTGCCCAGGTTGAGTTCTTTTGAGTTGTAAATAGATAACTCAGTCTAACTGAGTTATAGTGAGTTAAACTAGTTATAACTATTGAAGGATATAGTAGAGGTATAGTAGCAGAATAGTGCACTAGTGCATCACCAGTACCACACTAGTTAACTAAATATTCACTCATAAATAACTCATGCATGTAATTTTAGAGGAAGACCCAGTTGAGATTAGAGTTTAAGGACAATGTACTTCAGTTGTATAATTTTTTGAGTTGTACATATGGTGCATGCAATCAGTTGAGGGCCTATGTTTGGACTGTGAAGTTACAGAGAGGGAATTTCCACATTAAATAGAGCCTAATTCCCTTAGGGATTGCATAAGTAAGTAGGAGCTTTGAAGGCTAGTATATTGACTAAGTTTTGGCTAGAGTCAGTTTCGGAAGTAGAGAGTTAGATTGTACTAGTGCAAGAATTGTTCGATGTTGAAAAAGCCTTGTATTTTCTTCTCAGATCTTCTTCTTAATGCAATATAGATAGTTGGGTTTTTTAGCAGTTTCTTTCCCCAAAGAAATATTGTGTAATGTGCAATTGATATTCTTCTCTGCTTATTTTTTTCATTGATCAATTTTTGTTTCTATTGAACAGTAGAGTAGATTCGTGTCCTCTGTTTTAGCATATCACATAAGCTGTTGAATATACAGTAAAAATATACATTATATAAAATCTTAAGACAATATAGAAGAGGATAATTTGAGTTTGTTGTGTAGGTGAATCAAATTTGCAAGTTCATAATTCAGAATCAGTAATATGGATTTCTATTGTTTGAGACTTGAATATGCCTTAGAGGGAAACACCAATTACATATGTTGGAAGGACAGGATGTAGGCAGTGATGGAAGACAATGGCTTCGAGGAATTCATAGATCATGAAATTCCTAAGCCTACAACATTAGATGCTAAAGATATGGCTGAATGGAGAAAGTGTGTGGCAAACGTGAGAAGAAGTATCCTGGTAGGTGTTTAAGACTACATTGTCTCAAGTCTCCATGGTAAGGGTACTTGATACTACATGTGGAAGGAATTGATGGAACTGCTTCATAATTGTAGTGAACATACAAAGTTGGCACTAAAGAGTGAACTCAAAAATATCGAGATGGAGAAGGACGACTCAATTCCAAATTACTTTACCAAGTTCACCCATTGTCGAGATGAGCTTGGTAGTGTCGGGATTACTATTGTCGAAGATGATATGATGAGCCTAGCTCTTTTAGGACTTCCCAAGAGCTTGCATTGTTACCGACACTTTTTCAATGGGAGGGAGAAGCTACCAAAATGGGGATGGTTGTGGTTGGATTTGGTACAAGAAGAGGTTCGGTGGAACACCACAGATGGGACCCCTTCCAAAGAAGTGGAAGAGGATTTTGAATTAGTGAGAAAATAAAAGAAATCTAAGGGAAAGAAATTCCAAGGAAAGGTGGGTGGAAAGAAGAAGGACTTGTCTAAATTCAAGTGTTTTCAATCTCACGAGTATAGGCACTATGCCACGAATTTCCCACAGAAGAAAGCAAGCAAGAAGGGGCCAAAAATAGTGGTAGCAGATGAAGCTCTAGCTTCACAATTCGAACTTAATTTCACTCTCATTTCATGCATGTACAACATTGTAATGGAAATCATGTGGTATCTCAACAATGATGCCTCGTTCCATATGACGGGGAATAGAGATCTCTTCAGTGAATTTGAGGAGAAAGACCTCAAGCAAAACATAGAGTTTGGAGATGATGGGAGGTATACTGCTATCAAGATCAGTATAATTACATTTTAGAGGGAGTTTGGCTCCCCTCTCAGAATCAAAGATGTGACATATGTTCCTAGACTAAAGAAGAATGTGGTTTCCATTGCAATATTGGAAGATTGTGTCTATGATGTGATTTTTAGTAAGGGAAAGGATGTTCGCGGACACATCACCACAAGACGGGTAAAACAGATCAGTATGCGAGTCAAGAACATGTATGACTTTGAGGTCAAAAATCCATGAAAAGCTTTGAGGAGCAAGGAAAAAGTTAGAGACTTGGTGGTTGAGAGGCAGTGTGAATTACCTCTCAACATGAAGCCCCAAAATAAACCTCAAAAGTAGCCCCATAAAGCTTTGGAGCAACCACAATTATATAAGAACAGAGGAGACTGATTGGAGACATCCACTCAAGTAGAGACCTCCAGTAGGGGAAATCTCGAGCCAAGTGGGCAGAGGGAGGACATGCAGCCATACCACGAGGTGAGAGATGGGGTGATGTGAAGTATTAGTCCAAAGAGTGCAGAAATTTAGACAGGTTCCATTGAGAAGTTTTGTCTCATGGATCATTACCTTGCTACCGAAGCCCATAATACATAGTAGAAGGATGGATTAGTGGTGGTTGATGCAATTAGATATCAAAGTGACAGAGGCTAAGGCAATCAGTAGTCAGATACTATAGAGCGCATAGGGGAGTTGACAATAGTGAAGATGGTACAAAGGTAGAATCAACATAGGCACAAAGTTTTCAGTTGACAAAGGTTGAGCTAGTAGTAGTGTGAGACTCTGGTGATAGGTGCTTCATATTGATTCAGTTTGGATTCTTTTTGGTTGCAGATGTTGCAGTAGCAATAAAAACAGTGACAAGTGTTAAATGAAAAACATTCCAAAGGTAGGAGATCAGGATGGACTTGAATTCCTTTCTTGTTGAGATGGAGTGTTGAAAATAGCAACAAGAAATGCTAAAAATAACATCTAGAAATTCCAATTTAATTTGTCCTTGAATTGAATTGTGAATCAAATCGGAATTCTATTCTCATAGGAACTTATAATAGTTATTTAAGTTAAATTGACTTAATAAACTTAGAAATTTTGAGTTGTAATTTTATCTAGAATGATGTAGAGTGATCTCTAAATTTCAAGGGCCCAAGTTGAGTTCTTTTGAGTTGAAATTAAATAAATTAGCCTAAATAAGTTATACTTAGTCAAACTAGTTCTAATTGTTGGAGGAACTAGTAAAGGTCTAGTAGTGGAGTAGTGCACTAGTGCATCACTAGTACCACACCAGTTAACTAAAGATTCACTGATAAATAACTCATGCATGTTAGTTTAGAGGAAGACCCAATTGACATTAGATTTTAGGGATAGTGTACTATGAGTTGTTTAATTTTCCGAGTTGCACAGATGATGCATGCAATCATTTGAGGGCTAATGTTTGGATTACGCAGTTATGGAGAGTGAATTTCCACATCAAATAGAGGCTAATTCCCTTAGGTATTGCGCAAGGAATTAGGGGCTTGGAAGGCTAGTAAATTGGCTAAGTTTTGGCCAAATTCAGCTTAGGAAGGAGAGAGTTACATTATACTAGTGCAAGTTTTTTTCAGGGCTGAACAAGCCTTGTATTTTCTTCTCAAATCTTCTGGTTAATGAAATATAGATAGTCAGGGTTTTTGGAAGTTTCTTTCCCTAGAGAAATATTGTGTTATGTGTGATTGAAATTATTCCTTTTCTAGTTATTGTATTCATCAATCAATTTTGGTTTTCGTTGAAGAGTAGAGTAGATTATTATCTTGTGTTTTAGCATATGACATAATTTGTTGAATCTAGAGTAAAGATCTACATGATATCAGAGCTGAAGATAGTATAGAAGAGGAGAATTTGAATTCATTGTGCATGTGAAGTTGAATCTGCAATTTCATACTTCGAAATCAACAATACAGATTTCTACAGTTTGAGACTTGAGTATGCCTTAGAGAGAAACTTGAATTACATATATTGGAAGGACAGGATGAAGGTAGTGATGGAAGAAAATGGCCTCGAAGAATTCATAGATCATGAAGTTCCTAAGCCCTCAACATCAAATGCTAATGATCTAGTTGAATGAAGAAAGTGTGTGGCAAAAGCGAGAATAATTATCTTGGAAGGCATTCAAGACCACATTCTCTCAAGTCTCCACAGTAAGGATACTCGATACTCAATGTGGAAGGCATTAGCAAACCCATTTCAAAATAACGATAACCATAGGAAGTTAGGACTAAAGAAGAAAATCAAAAATATCAATATGGAGAAGGTCAACTCAATTTCAAATTAGTTAACCAAGTTCACCCATTCTTGGGACGAGCTTCGAAGCACCAGGATTATTGTTTCCGAAGATGATATGGTGATCCTATCTCTTCTAGGACTTCCCAAGAGTTGGCATAGTTACTAGGAATTTATTAGTGGGAGGGAGAAACTACCAAATTAGGAACAGGTGTGTTCAGATTGAGTGCGAGAAGAGCTTTAGAGGAACCCCAAAGATGGGACCTCTTCGAAAGAAATGGAAGAGGACTTTGCATTAGTGAGCAAAGAAAATAATTCCAAGGGAAAGAAGTTCCAAGGTGAGGAGGGAAACAAGAAGAAGGAATTGCAAAAAGTGAAGTGTTTTCACTATCAGAAGTGCGAGCACTATGCCAAGAATTTCCCATAGAAGAAAGCAAGAAATAAGGATCCAACAGTAGTGGCAGTAGGTGAAACTCTAGCTTCAAAATTCGAACTTGATTTATTATCATTGGATTCATAGCCAACATTATAATTGGAAGTGCGTGGTATCTTGACAATGGTGCCTCATTTCATAAGACAGGGAATAGAGATATCTTAAGTGACTTTGAGGAGAAAGACCTAAAGTAGAACATAGAGTTTGGAGATAATGGGAGGTATAACACCACCAGGATTAGTACAATTACCTTTCAGAGCGAGTCTGGTTCCCCTCTTAGAATCACAGATCTGATGTATGTTCCTAGACAAGAGAAGAATCTTATTTCCATCACGGTATTGGAAGACCGTGGCTATGATGTGATTTTTAGTAAGGGAAAGGTTTTCCTTAGACACATCACCACAGGACAGGTGAAACAGGTCAGTGTGTGAGTCAAGAACTTGTGTTTTTTGAATGTCAAAGGGGCATTTAAATCCTCGAGGAGCAAGGTAAAGGTTAGAGACTTAGTGGTTGAGAAGGAGCATGAATTACCTCTCAACATATAGCCCCAAAGCAGCTTCAGAAGCAGCTTTAGAAATTTGTGGACCAACCACAATTTAAGAAGTAGAGAGGAGACCAATTGGGGACTTCCACTCATGCAGATACCTCCAACAGGGGGAATTTTGAGCCAAGTGGGAAGAGGGAGCACATGGAGACATACGTCGAGGTGAGAGGTCAGATGATATGAAGTATTAGTCCCAAAAGTGTGAAAATTTGGGCAAGGTCCATTGAGATGTTTTGTCTCATGGATCATTACCTTGCTATAGGAGCCCACAATACACAATAGCAGGATGGATCAGTTGTGATTGATGGAGTCAAATATCAGAGTAATAGAGCCAGATGCTAGTATTACTCTGATGCTAGAGAGTCTAGAGGAGAGTTGACAATGTTAGTGTCGGTATCTTCATCCCTCCATCAGTGATCAAATTCTCTTTTTGCATGAATTATAGGTGTCGCATCTGATCAACTACATTCCATTAGGTCATGGATCAACTGATGGTAGTGGTTCATTATCAAATTTCCCTCATGGTGTTTACCTGTTGGTCTATTTTCACAAGTTCAGATCGTTTACAGTCATTTTTTGTCATTACATTTGCCAAAGCCATTTTTAGGGTTTTAGGTCTCATTAGGTCTATAGTTTGTCACCATGGTTAGAAAAAAACTCAATAAAGGGTCAGCAGGCACATGAGGAGGTCTAATAAGTTCACAAAATTAAAATGTCAATGATGATATACTCAAATAAGTGATTTTTACCTAAAAACTCTATTTTGAGGTGAAAATAAAGTTTTTATTTCTATGTACAAAACTTTATGTAATTTCAATTTTTTCTATATGTAATAAGTTCAGAGTTGCTGCCCTAGGTCACCTTGCCAACTCCAGCCAATGCAAGCAAAAAACACAAGCATCAATTCATCAGTTTATCAAATGATTAAGAAAAGTCAATTTCAATGGAAAAACAGAGTTTAGAACCAAAAGTGACTTTGACATTAGAAAAGTGGGTTTGAGATGAGTAAAAATTTAAATTCATTCATATTTAAAATGAAAGACGTTCTCTTTGTCATTTCATTGTGCAAATTTACTCTTGGAGAGAAAAAATTGTGATTTGGGAGCCAAGGAGACAAAAACCTTGTTTTTCAAGGCAATTTGGCATGGTGCTACACATCATAAGTAAAATTGCAATGTAATTTTGAACTGGCACTATGAATCAGGAGGGTGCTGCGCATTGGGCCCAGTGCGCTACGCATGAATCCAGATTGTTCTAAATCATCCCAAATCATGCCATAATGCTCAAATTTGCCATATTTGCATGCTACAAGTAAGTAATCATCATCCCAAAGCTGAATTTGAGGTCACATGGGTGTTTTTCATAAATCTTGCATGTGGAAAATGAAACCCTAGTTTCTCTTGACTGTTTTCCATTCTATTGCGCAATTTTCATTGCATCATCACAAAAACATCATTAAACCCATTTTCACTCTTTTATTACCCAAATACACTCCATTTATCCCATATCCCACTCCCCTAAAATAATTATTTCCATCACCAAACCCTAAATCCCTCAGTAAACCCTACTTTCCCAAAACTATTCCCTTCATTCCCCAATTTCATTTCCCAAGAGTAAGATCTCTTCATACTCATCACCATTGTCCTCCTTCATCACCATTTTTCACCATACCTTCATCTGATCACTTTCCTAAGACAAGCATTATGGCAAGAAACAATGACTTAAGCTATGAGGAAGAAACACAAAGTGAGAGTTCAAGAGAAAGGAATGTACAACCTAGGAGACCACACAAGGGTGGGAAGATAATCAGAGAGGAGCCCATTAGCATTGCTGAAATTCTTGCTTGTCCTATTTCCAGTACTTGTTTCAGATACCAATCTTGCAGTTTTGTGAGCTAGTTGAGAGGGTTAAGTATCATCATGAATTGGCTAGGCAATTTGTCATCAACATGGAGGACAATATGGTATAGCTTGCTGGCATCAATTTCACTCTTTCACTAGCCATTATTGTAGAAGCAACTAGGATTCTAAATGTGGGGGAAAGATGGAACAAGAGACATAATATCAACAAACAAAACTACGAGCCCAACATTAAAGCCAAATATCATAGTTAATTGGGCAGGGTGTTTCCTTTTAAGCTTTTGGAGGATCGGTATGTGCCATTAATGAAACTCATCATTAAATACTTCACATGTGAGGGAAGGTTCTCCAGACTCTATGCCTATCATGTCAGATTGCTTATGCATTTTAACAGGGTTAGAATGATGAGTATACCATACTTCATTCGCAAAAACATAGAGAGGATTACTGTGCTTGCAAAGAGAAAACCATACCCATAGCAACTTAATAGCATTTATCACTTTGTTGTCATCAGGATTGTTGTTGCACATCAGCTCACTCAGTTGGGAGTGCCATGGGAAACCTTCATTGCCCATGATATTTTCAAGGGGTCTCAAATTTTCACAAAACCTTAAGAGGAAGCTGGACCTTCTCGGCAACAAAGACAACATGTAAGCAGAAATGAAGAGGCTCAAATTCCTATGTTTACAACTTATGAAAAGGGGACAAGAAGACTTTTTGCAGCTACCTAACAAGTATTATCTCCACCAGGGGTGGAAGGGGTCTCGTTCTCTTCACCAGACAACAGGAAAATGCTATCTTCACCTGGGGTGAAAGGGGCTTTTCCTTCTTCTTCATCAGAATAGGTACAGGACAGAGGAAAGCAACCATTGCATGATGAAGGGCCTTTTGAAGGCCAAGATAGGGATCTTATTTTGATTGAGGAAGAGGACACTGATTTGGGCTCCCAAAGCTCAAAACTCAAGGATGTGATCATCAAGGAGAAAGAAGTTGATCCAAGCCTTATCACTTGATCTTGAGAGGGCTAAATGGATCAATAATTAACTTGAGCGACATAACAAGAAATTGGAAGACAAAGAAACAATTATGGAGCTACAAAACATAAGGAAAAACGGGAAAGTGGCAAAATAAAGGAAAATCACGCTGACTTCACTAGAGAAAGAAATAGAGGCTAACCGAGAATCATGGTTGGAAAGAGCGAATGTCCACCTTGAGAAGCTTCTTTATAAGGCTAATAAGGAGAATAAAATGTTGTGCCACATGGCCTATCACTATTTGTCCCAGAACAAAATTTGCAAGACAAGAATAAGAAACCTAAAAGCCAATCTTGGGAGAGACTGAAAAGCCAAAAAGGAGCAAGATAAACTTAGAATCTTGGCTAAAGCTTCCTTGGATTATCAAAGAAATTAATAAGCTTGTCTCTTTCCAATTTTGAAGTATTTTGGAGAACTTTTTGTCATTTCCTAATTTTTAATTACAAAACACACAAATTTTTCTCTGATGTACAACGCCACTAGTGCTGCGCATTGAGTTGGTTGGGAATTTTGAGGAATGGCTTAAATTTTTGGATTTCTCATGAAAAAATATGAAATACCAAATAATTTCATGAATTTTGGAGGAGATCTGGGTCACCTAAAGGGCAAAAAACACCTCAAAAGTGCCCTCTCTCCCACTTTTTAGACCGATAGGAAGAAGTCTTGGGAGAACTGATTTTTGAAGTGGCAAATGGACAAGAAATCCAAAAATTCCACCTGTCCTTGAAACTAGACAGATAGAACTTTCCAAAAAGTCATCTAGGAGAAAATTTGGTGAAGGGGAAGGCCTTCAAACTCAGTTTGGAAGTGGCGCTGCACATTAGGCAAAATTTTGCCAATTTTGCTCAAAAACTCAAATTTTCACCTAGTTTTCTACCAGTTTGACTTTTTCTTTTCTCATGGTCAAATTCCTAATTTAATATGATTTAAATTCATGTACTATGATTTAAAAATGATGAAAATGACTTAAGGAGGTAGATACATCAGTTTTAGGTGGTTTTGAGTTGAATGAATCAGTTTCCATAGTTTTAGAGGCAAGTTGTTCCACTGCCTATTTTTCAGTTCCTAGTTTCGATCTTGTTGAAATAGCTCCTTGACTTATGGATTCGAACCCTGATGGCTAGAATAGGTGGTTTGATGTCTATATTTTGTATTTTCTTAGTCATTTTTCAAGGTTGGACTCTTGTGGATGCATTGAGCTACTTTGTACATCACTTCTGCAGTTGGGCAAGGAAATAAACCAGGGTTTGCAGCATTTTGTGGGATTCTTGTGGTAATGTGAATTAGCATTGTTTTCTTCTCTATAATTTAGTTGATCTTACGTTTATGTGTGCCATCATCTCTCTCTTTCTGCATAACTAAATGTATCAAGTTTAAAAGGTGGAATTCGTTGGTGTTTCAGTGCTCTACCTTGGGGTTTATTTAGTTCTACATGTTTTTTACTATTTGAATAGGACTCATGAAATTTTCATGACCTCTCCAGCTCCTCACTAGTATTTAGACTCACCATTACACTCACTTCAAAGTGCTAAAACACTTTCCTACCTCACCCCACAGAAACCTTTGCAAATCTGTGTTGATTTCCTGGACCCAAAGCTGCCTTCCTCATCTGATCCGGCAACCAACCAGTAAAATCAAGAAAATTCCTCTGAGAAAACATACCTAGCCTAAAATTAGTATTCTTACCAGTCATCTCAAGCGTTACTTGCCATATTTTCATTGAGATTGACAAGGAGAGAGCCCTCTCCCGACCTGGTAGGGCTAGTTACCAAGTTAAGCATGCTTTGATGTTACCCTAGACCTACCTTTCTTAGCTTGAGGAAGACTTAGGCCATAACAGACAGTATTGCAGATGGTACAGAGGTAGAGTTAGCAGGAACGCAGAGTTTTCACTTGACAGATGCATCGTACTGATTCAATTTGGATGCTTTTTACTTGCAGATGTTGTAGTAGCAATAATAATAGTGACAAGTGTTGCATGCATAACATTCCAAAGGTACCAGATCGCGATAGATTTGAATTGATTTCTTGTTGAGAAGGAATGTTGAAAATAGCAACAAGAAATGTTAAAAACAACATCTAGAAATTCCAATTTAATTTGTCATTGAATTAAATTGTGAATTAAATCGAAATTATATTCTCATTGAAACTTGTAATAGGTAGTTAAGTTAAATTGACTTAATTGACTTAGGAAATTCAAGTTGGAAATCTATCTAGAGTCATGTAGACTGATCCCTAAATTTTAGGGGCCCAGGTTGAGTTCTTTTGATTTTCAATTAGATAACTCAAGAGAACTAAGTTTTAGTCAGTTAAACTAGTTCTATTTGTTGGAAGAACTAGTAGAGGTCTAGTAGTGGAGTAGTGCACCAATGCATCACCAATACCACACCAGTTAGCTGAATATTCACTCATAAATAATTCATGCATGTCAGTTTAGAAGAAGACCCAGTTGAGATTAGAGTTTAGGGATAGTGTACTATCAATTGTATAATTTTTGGAGTTACACATATGGTGCATGTAATTAGTTGAGGTCCTATGTTTGGATTGCACACTTATGGACAGGGAATTTTCACATTAAATATAGGATAATTCCCTTAGGGAGTGCACAAGGAAGTAGGGGCTTGGAAGGCTAGTAAATTGGCTATATGTTGACTAGAGTGAGCTTAGGAAGCAAAGAGTTAGATTGTACTAGCCCAAGAATTGTTTATGGTTGAACAAACCTTGTATTTTCTTCTCAGATCTTCTAGTTAATGCAATATAGATAGTTAGGGGTTTTAGTAGTTGATTTCCTGAGAGAAATATTATGTTATGTGTGATTGATATTATTCATTTTCAGCTTATTATTTTCATTGAACTTATTTTGGTTTCCGTTGAAGAGTAGAGTAGATTCTTGTCTTGTGTTTTAGCATATCACATAAGTTGGTGAATCTATAGTAATAGTTTACAGAGGGCATACAAGAGATCATGTTGTCATATCATTTCCTTTGATTCATGACTGACATTTTTGCTTCCTTAAACATCCCATTTGACATCAATGACATTGGTTGTCATCAATGAAAACACTATTTGTAGTATATTCGTCATCTTGCTAACCACACAATCTTAGAAAATACATCCTAGTAGCCTCAAACATAAACACTTATCCCTACACTCCTTCGTCATGTTCTCTAGCCTTCCACACAAAAACCCAAGGTGAAGTGCACTCACAACATTGTCACAACATGCATAGGTGACAATTGTACCATTGTATCATCAACACCTTGTCTTCTCTAGCCTTGATTCCACAACACTAGATGCAACACCTTCATTAGCTTCCCAATCATGTTGTCAACCTATTCCAGGTTATGCATTCATCATTAACCACTACTGGTCATACAAAACATGTTATAACAATATACTAGTCCATGCATTTATGCACGTACATCGAATACTACATTGATCCAGGTGGATATTGGTGGCCACCCACTAATTCCACGTGGATCCCCTCTAGTGCTTCTTTCAGTTCTTTCAGTTTCCTTAATTATAGCACAGTTTACTATTTTTAGCAGTTTTTCGGGTCCTAAACTTCCAGAGCCGTTTTTTGAGGCCCTAAACGACGTTTTTTGGGAAATTCACGGCCACAATTTTTTTTTTTTTAAATCGTCTTTCTGTTGTAGCCTCTGAGAGATCTTCCCAATGGGCTATCATGCACGTTAAACGGAGATGAAGACCACCAATTTGCGAACCCGGGAAGTTGATGTCCAAACTTACCCAAAAACGCGCCCACCACAATTACGGCCGTTTCATCTTCCAGGGTTAGGTTTTGGAAGGTGAAGGGTTTTTTCCATTGTTTCTCAACAATAAATAGGCCTTCGAGCCTCATTGTAACACAGTTCAGAGGCATGTAGCCACACATCTCTTCTCAGAGATAAGCTACCATCGCCCTAGCTGGTTTATTTCTATTTCCGGTTGTAAGAATATTTCAGTATTTTCCATTAATGAAATTAGGTATTATTTCCGCTGCATCTTTGTGTATATGGTTATCTCTGTATTTTATCGCGTTCCTGTTTAAATCTGGATCATATATGCACCTAGAATGTATTCATGCATATAGCATATCACTATTTAATATCTATTCAATGGACATGCATGATCGAACTATTTCATATCTTGGATTTTTATCTTGCCCATGTTATTCTTCATCATCACATGACAAATTATCAAATCATTAAATAAGAGTAGTAAAACTAGAAAGAGATAAATTAAGATACCTCCCCTCATAGTTATGGATGCATCACTCAACCATAAGTTTTTCTAATTCTATTGGGTTGCTCTAGGGAATGTAGTCATCTTCCTAAAGGTTTACCTTATTGCATCAAAATCAAGTAAGTCATCAAGTAACATCAGTGTGTTTGTATCTCTCTCTCTCTCTCTCTCTCTCTCTCTCTCTTGATCGATACATAATATATATTATATATATATATATATATATTATATATATATATATATATATATATAATATATATATATATACTTGAAATAATTTCACATAAGCACACATGTATGCATAATATTAATTTAAAACTTAAATTCCTTCCTCTACTCAATCCCATCAAAGTTTATTGTTGAAACTTAGCTCTGATACCACTTTGTAACACAGTACTAAAGCTCCCATTTCATCTATTCTTTAGCCGATATATATAGTGTTGAACCATGCTATTATAACACTTTGTAACATAGTATGAAAGCTCCCATTCCATCTGTTCTTGATCTCATCTAGGTCGAGTGTTCAACCATGCTATGATACCACTTTTTCACATACCTATACTAAATTTATCCTAACTACATTTGCAAAAACTTCATTTTCATTTCTCATACATTTTTTCAAATACTTTACATATAAGCCTTTCTTCCAAAACTTTGTATACAACTAATTAAGTAGTATTTTTCTTGTAGACATTTAATTAAATATTTTGTATGAAATCAAATAAGAAACATTGCTCTACTTCCATTTGTAGCATACTACCTAAAATACACCACTCAATAATGTAACTTTTGATTTCTTTCTTCGAGGTATTTTATCAAATAGTTTGTAGGAAAATTTTAATAAAACACCTTTAACACATTTCTTCAAATGCTTTGCATGTAAACTAATATAGAGGCTTCCTGAGGGCATATATGAAAATCATAACATTCCAATTTATAAAAATTGAACCAAATGATCACTGCAATTTATCCTCATTACGATCCAAGTTTCAACTTCTTGAACCTCCCAAAATACATTTTATAGCAAAAAATCCAACATGCCCTGCTTAATGCATGATTTTAGGAGGATCCAAGAAGCTCAACTGCCTTTGATCATATCTCCTAAAATATGGCGTCTAAAGATCTAAAAGTTAGATTAGGCAATTTGCAATATTTCCCTTCACCGTGTCCTAATATTTAGCTTCCAAAACCTCCAAAAAGAAAGATTATAGAAGAAATTGCAACATGATATATTTGATGCATGATTTTAGGAGCATCTAGGAAGATCAACTTCCTCTTATTATTTATCCTAAAATATTATGACCCAATATATAAAAAGTTGGAACATATTATTAGAAGGATTTTCCCTCAATATGGTCCAAGCTTCTCTTACTGGAACCTCCCAGAAGAAAAGTTATAGTAGAATTCTAGCATGACCTATTTAAAGAGGATTATAGGAAGCTAATCTTCCTTAACAATTGTTGTTATAAAGTCTAATAGATATAAAAATCTACAGTGAAATTATATAAAAACTATATCCATGAAATATTGATTGACATGTAAATTCCTATATACATAAACTTTCTGAAATGAAAAATTAAATACACTAAACCATCTATGCAAAAATATCATTAATAGATAAATACATGTTTACCTATTACGACTAGCAAATTATTGGAAACTAAAGTAGGTCGAGCCACGTTTCACTCCACCATAAGCTCAATTGTGTTATCATTTTCTCATCATCGTGCTATATCTTTATGCTTTGCGGAGAACTTAACTCAGGGATATTTCACATACTCAAATTCAAACCAGATTTTAACACCATAAGTGAAGTCCATTCTCCTTCACATACACAAAGGAAAACTAAGGAATAAATATTTCCATATATGACTAGGCTCACATTCCAAAAAATACCATGTAGGTCTACATAGCAAAAGGGAGTCCTTCACTAATATCTATAGTCCCTCGAATCTCCCCTCATCAATGCTCTTTGTGCCACACACAACCAAGAACATTCCTAATCATCAAATCCATCTAATCCACTATACAATTTCTATAACAAATTCATTTCTTGTCACATAAGTTTTCACTCACAACTCTTCACCAATCATAAAGTATGAACCTATAATGAAATCCAAAATATACCCAATTTTGTTTTTCTGGTTGACTAAATTCTAGTACCCAAATGGCACTCCAGAAGTCTGTGACTTAATGCCATGCTATTGGTTTGTTTATTGATCAATTTTTCTTTTGTAATACTTGGATACAACTTTATTTTTAAGTTTTAACATAAAACTTTCTCATCTTATAACTTATACATTTTAGGTTGACCTTAACTTTTCTGATGACACTAATTGGTCTATGGATTTTACTAGTGTTGTTTTGAAATACAATTACTCTTATTTTCACTATGGGGTCTTTTAACCACCATATCTTTTAACTTGAATTTAATTTTATACATGTATAGCTAGAAATAAATGTTCATTTTACCCATTATTGAATTCAAATAAGGTTTGACATAAGTTTTGTTTTATATATAAAACATGCAATCAAACAATAAAACTTCACCCTCTTTATTTGTACTTCTAAGACTAATCCTACCCCAATATTATTTACTAAGCTCTAACCATGGAATATGGCAACTTGACATTAAAAATTATTTCCTCTATATCACTATGCTTTTGGTCTTTTACATGATAATTATTTCAAAGCTTAGTATATCTATCCATACCCATGACTCATACATTATGCAAAAATTTAAGTCAAAATCTTGAGGCCACTCAACGAGCTCCATTCTCATTTACAATTATATTATTGTTGTATAATTTCTATGTATTTAAACTATATACAAAGGTTACTTCCACAATTGAATTAAGTCATGGATTTTGATGTGTGGACCATTGTTATCCATGTGGATCATTTCCACTGGTCCATGATGTGACTCTCTACCTAGCCTCACATGGCTTGCGTAGAGGAGTGTGAATTGAAATAAATAGGTGAGAGGAGTGTAATATTTTAGGGTTTTGTATTGGCCATAATGACCCTCCCTCCACCAGTTCACTTGGTCATTTCATTTTGGATTTCCAATAGAACACTTCTATGCACTGCGACCAAGTTTCAGTCTACCATTCACCTTCGACGGAAATTCTTTTCATTTTGAAATTTCCTAACTAATAAATAACAACATGTAACATCTATTTTATGAGTTCCTTACTTCCCTTCAATTTTATTCTTCTATTATAATTATTTTTACCAATTGTATCATCTACTTGGAGTTGCAGGTTTTGTAAGGAGTATTCACTAATGGTGTCTAGACTTTGCTCAATCTTCATTAAGGGCATGAAACCTCCTTTAGTTAGCTTTTGATTGATTGAACTAGTTGGATGAGATTAAATTCATTTCCTTTTCTCCTTGAGGAAACTCTTTTCCCTTATTAATTTTCTTTGTATACTAGCATTTGCACCAAATGTTGTAAAGGAAACATCGTAAAACATAAAATGAGAAGAATCATGACATATGATATTAGAGAAGTGGATATTTTGTTGACCACTAATTAAGGAGTCTTGATTATTTAGTATATCATGATATTGAGTAGGTTGAATGCCTAGGTCCAATCCTTTCAAATAAATGAATCTTAGAGAAGTGGATCTTTTGTTGAGCATTGATTAAATAATTATTTTAGTTGACATAGAAACTTTAATTCGCTATTGAGAGGTACCATGGTGAGCCCCTATGGTAGAATCACGAGCTTTCCTTTATTTAGCATGATATTATGCGAGACTTGGTTATGTATTTTACTAGGTAGAGGCTTAGGTTATGTATTTGACTAGGTAGAGGCCTATAAATAAACAGAAAAGGATTTTTAACTCTATTCTGAAAAAGTGGAAAAAGGCTATTTTTCAATATTGAATTGTCTCACTTCATCAAAAACTTGCAGTGTTTTAAATTAAAATAAATTTACCACCTAAATAACTATAATTTTAATAATATATATATATATATATATATATATATATATATATATATATATATATATATATAATATATATATATATATATATATATATATATTATTTATTTATTTTATTTATTTATGTATTTATTTTTCCTGAATTAAACTATTCTATTATATACAGAAAACCAGAGTACATTTACATGCGAGCTGTTTGAGAGATCCATCTGCCTGAAAGAATGGCAAGCTGGATCAACCAAATGTAGCCAAAAAAGAGGGCTACCTGTTTTATGCCCTCACAGGGCGTTTGAGACCAAAAATCATTCCCATGGAGGGGAGGACATAATTGACACCCTTGCACAATATTAACCGTCCACAAAACAGAAGACAAAACCAGAAAGTAACCGAACCTACGCCTCAGTGATGGCAGATTTCCAATAAGACACATTGACATAAAAGCTAGTTGACACGTAGACGAGTCAGAGACAAATGGACAGATGGGCATGACCAAAAAAAAGGAGAGAACCAGAACCCCACTCGAGCTTCAGAACCTGAGACGTCGCAACGGACTAGTCCTCCGGCACCTCCTCCACAATTGGGAACGGTTCATATTCCTCCTCTTCTTGCGCCTTGCCCTCTTTTGCCTCGGCCGCTACAGGCTACTTCTGGCTCCTTTCCACCTGAGGGTCTAGCATTTCCATGCCCTTCCCTTTGTCTGCCTTGGGAAAGTCAGTTGCTTTAGCTGTGTCACCCGGGGTCTCAAAATCTGGCAGAGCACTGGAGCCTCCCTCATCCAGGGCCTTGTCGATAAAAAGAACAGAGACGTGGGCGTTAATTCATGGACAGTTCAGGGGTCTGTCAAAGGAGAAAATTGCAGAGCCGAAGTAAGGAGTAGACGAAGACCCAGGCGAGCTGGCCTCCATGAATTGGTTGTGCCTGAGAGAACTAGCACCTCCAAGACACGGGCAATGGCAGAGACAGTGGCAATGAGGGCAGTGATAGAGAGGATGGGTTTTCATTGCAGCTGAGGGCCGCAAAGACCCTCCACGACTAGAGTCGCGATGGCTCAGCATCCTCTGACGGTTCCTGACCATATTGATAGGGCAGTCCTGAGCCAAATTGAATTGAAAAAGACCCAGAGGGGCATGAACAACCTGAACCAATAGACCTGGGAAGGAATAAATCAGACCAGATCCTGAGTTTTCCAGCACCAGTGACGGAACGGGAACCCCAGACGCTGCCCAAGTGAAGATGGTGATGCCATGGCTACCTCTGTTTATAGGACTCCATGCTCTCCCTCGAAGGTCGCCCGCCATAAAAGAGGCATTCAATTCTGTATCAGAGCCAAACTCTGCAATGCAGTTGGAGGTAGTCGGAGTGTTAATGCGCCCAAACTGCCGTCCCATAGCCTTTAACTTCACCTTGCGGGGGTGTCCTTCACCACCGCCTTCTAGGTCGCATCTGCGCATGGTTGGCATGTGGCTGGCTTGATACCCTTGTCCCATCAACATAATCAGGCTGGTTGGCACCCGCATCCAGGGAACTATAATTTTAATATTAAAAACATTGTAAAAAAATTAAAATATTCATGTAATTGAATTTTATTTATTTTATTGATTTTTATTTAAAATAAATAAATATATAAACTAAAATAAATTTATATATAAATACCTATAATTTTAATATTAAAAACTTTGATTTCCTCTTCGTGTAGGAAAAGAGCTTCCAAGTTCCCTATCATATTTAATGAATCCATACATACTTCCATGGTGGTGCACTTCAGAATATAAGTATTTAATTATTTAAGGAGTGTAAAAGTTTTATTTATTTAATGTTGCAGATATAACCAGGTGGGCAATTCCCATTCAAAATTAAATAACCACGCCAAAAACATTAACTCTCCATATGATTTACCTTTCAAGTTAACCGTGAAAATGTCAAAAGGACAGTTGAAATTTGAAAGCTATTCCCAAATTACATCCCTGGAAGCATGATACAACACACCCTAATAATTTTTGTTGTTCGCCACATTATACATGCCATATTCTTGGAGAATGTTTAATGATCGTATCATATCAGATTTCTTGAACATTGTATCGATGCGCATCCAGACAACAATACTACAGCCATGGCCCTTTGCAACTCACAAGGTTTGTATATAGGTTTATAGGCCAAAACAAAAACAAAAAATTATTTGGTGTTTAATTTGAATGCTTGATGACCATTAACTTTCGGGAGTATTTTCCTTTAATTTTAATGTTTGGTGGACATTAACTGTGATTGAGTGTTTTTGCATAAATTTAAACTATGGTGCAACTAGAGATTATATCCGTGTGGATCTCCTGCATGACCCTAGATTGGTGGCTCATGATGATCTAATCTGGTAGAAAATGACACTATGGTTTTGCAATGTGAGGAGCAATTACAAGAACTCTATTAAATCCTGCCAGGGATTGAGGGCAACCATTAAAGTAATCAATAGTAGAATGTGATGATGGAAACAAGGAGGTCAGATAAAAAATATACACACTAATGCAAATGGATAGTTATTCTTTCACAATTTGACAACCTTTGTCATTTTATCCTTTTATACTTTTTATATTCTATACATACATGTCGGTACTAATAAATGAAATGTACACTTCAACCTTTTCCCAAATTAAATTCTTCAACTTTTTCTCAAATTAAATTCTTCAAGTATTGTTCCATGTAGAGTTAACATTAAGCTGTTCTTCAGAGTTTGTGAAAGCCACATTTTACACTAGAATTAACTTCAAAGTGTTAATCTACACTTCTAAGCTATTTTTTAATCTAATAACACCTTGTGAAGTCATTTGGAGAATGCATTTGTTAATGAAGTGAGTGAAATATTTATTAAAAAAATTATTAAGTGACTAAGAACTATTTATTAAAACAAACATAGACAAGGGGGAAGTTTCACAATAACTTATTTATGGGAGAATTTTCATAATAATTTATTTAGATGGATGGGAATTAAGAAACGAGCATTCACAATGGATGAGAAAATTCAGCAGGCATAGTGCACTTTACCAAGATGGCAAAGAAGGATGCAAAGAGAATTGTATAAGTGGACTTATAAGAGAATGGTCCATGTTCTACCATGCATAATAACGAAGCCTCAATACCAAGTTCAACGACTATAGTAGTGATGTAAACAAGACTTAAGGTAATGGTGTGGAAAGCCATCATGAATACTGTTTATTTTTTTTTTCAGCTTTTAATAGTACCTTTGTCATGTCTCCCCCTTATTACATTAATCATTTAACTAGATTAAATATATGTATATAAGTATATAAAAAAAAATGAAACCAACAGAACTTTGAGCTTGGTAATTTAAATTACTTCCTCGGCAATATTATTACTTGTAATAAGGATAGAGATCACAATCATACTGTTCATTCTATACCCTGATATTTGTTTGTTACAACTGTTGTAAATATAACCCGTGCTTTATGGAACGCATATCCCTATGCACTGTACCTATATTAAATACCAAAGACTACCCTATGTGATGAATTTAATTATAACGAAAGCTTATTTATCTCCAGACCATTCGATTTGTAATCTTAACATTCACATCGGCTCTGCCATGGCTTCATGGCACAAGCAGGTCATCCCTCCTTAGCTGGATGCCTTGGGATTCGTACTCCCATCGACGGTGGTGTGCTCAGCTCTTTGATCCAAGGGCTATGATCTCTTCAGCAGATTTACTCATTCTAAGTTGCTAGAAATTGGCTCATTCGATTCCCAAGCTCTTGGTGCCTGTTCGAGCTCTGCTCCTCCTACCTCTGTCTGATTCTTCGTGTGTAGCAGGAACCTTGTCTTAGAGGGTCAACCATGAAAACTGGGGCTATCTTATTAATGGTAAGCTGTTGAATTTCTCCCCAAATTAGACTTTGTGCTACAATTCTCTTTAATATTTTGTTTTCCTTTTTTTCTTCTTTTTTTTTTCTCTTCAACTCAGGATTTCATGATACTAATTGCTTATGTGATGAATTTAATTATAACCAAACCTTATTTATCTCTAGACCGTTCGATTTGTGATCTTAACATTCACACCGGCTCTGTCATGGCTTTGTGGCATGAGCAAGTCGTCCCTCCTTAGCTGGACGCCTCAGGATTCCTACTCCCATCGACGGTGGTGTGCTCAACTCTTTGATCCAGGGGCTATGATCTCTTCGGCGTATTTACTCATTATAAGTTGTTGGAAATTGGCTCATTCGATTCCCAAGCTCTTGGCGCATGTTCGAGCTATGCTCTTCCTACCTCTGTCTGATTCTTCGTGTCTAGTAGGAACCCTGTCTTAGAGGGTTAGCCATGAAAACTGGGGTGATCTTCTTAATGGTAAGCTGTCAAGTTTCTCTCCAAATTAGAGTCTATGCTACAATTCTCTTTAATTTATTGTTTTCCTTCTTTTTTTTTCTCTTCAACTGCGGATTTCGTGATACTAATTGCTTACTTATCTTATGTTCTCAGGGTTTGGTGGGTTCGAGTACGAGAATTCCTATGATATCAACCCTTGTGGTTTTCGTATTATTCTGGCAGTCACCGATGCACAAGTCTTCCAGGTAAGCAATGGACCTAGGTGTTTCATATTTTGGCATATGTAAGATTTTTGCATCATAGAGTTCCTTGAGCTCCGCTTCGTTGGATACTAAGGGTGGTATTATTCGGTTTGTTTATGGCTACTCAGAGGGATGGCACCTCTAATGCCTCACGATACCCTCTCGAGGCTTCCTCATAGACCTTCTATTCAGGTTGCTCTTTGGATTGTAGTGTTGTAATTATGTTATTTTGGCCAAGAGCCTTGTAATTTCTTGCCAGCAGATTATTGTGTATTTTAATCTCCTTTTCGAAAGAAAGCATGTTAAGCAGCCACAGCCCTTATAAGCTCCCAGATTATGCTACACCTTATTTTTTGAAGCCTCCCTTGAGTTGAGGCCCTTATTGACATTCTATATAACTTATCTGGTTTTCTAATGAATTTTTGTATGGGAGTCGTGGTCATTTAAGGCTATATTCACAGAAATGTTGTCAATTTATCTATGGGTTCTTGATGTCATACCTGTTATCTTGTTTTCTTCTATGAAAGGTATATTTCAGAATTTACGCACATATTGCATTCTCTGCTAATTAATTTGACATGCATAGACTTCTCTTGATTATGTGTGTACACTACTATTCTTGACTTATTTAGTGTAGATTATCTTAATTTCATTCTGCTGGAAAATTTTACATTCCATTAAGCAACTGAAATTGTTTCGCTTATGACGATGAGTTCACTGTTTGAAGGTTATTTTTCTCTTACTGATATTGGGTTTATAAGTTAAAGAAGTGGGTAGGGTTTATTGCTTATGAACAAAGCTTTTGCTCTTTTATTACCCGCTTAATAGTGCTTGGTTTTATCTAGAGAATTTTATTGGATTAAGTCCTTGTTAGAGTTTCCCTCCCTAAGAACCACTCTTGCTTAAGCCCAGAAGTTTCTTCAGGGTTTTCTTTTGGAGACTAGGCTGCTACTTAATTTCACTAGAAATACTACAAGTTTAGCTGAAGTTTGCTTCATTTTCTGGGTTCACCAATCTACGGCTTAGTTTGTTTGTCACACATTAAGTTATTTATTCTTTGCATTGTTTCACATAAGTGTCCTAGAGGCATCCTGCCATTCCTTTTACCGTAGTGGTAATGTGAGAAGCCTCCTCATCAATTGTCATCTTTGACAAACCGAAATCGCCCAATATTACGTTCAAATTGCAGTCTAAACAGAATGTTGACAGTCTTCACATCCCTGTGAATTATCTTTGGAGTGGAACCCATGTGCAAGTATTCCAATCCCATAGGTGGATCACAGGAAAACATGGTTAGCGTTTATATCATGAAAAACTAATGTGCAATATTATTGTGAGAAAGACATACCCTAGCCTGCGTCTATTAGTTCGGAACATTGTGCATTAGGAGCCCCAAAACAAAAGAATTAGAGCCAAATTTGTGACGGTTAAGTTGCTTAACATGCTTATATTTCTCTGAGAAATGTACCATACAGGCGGTCTTTGTTGTGCAAACAATTTCAGTGTCAAGCTCTCCCTGGCCATCGCCATGGCCATGCTTTATCTACATAACCTATATAAAAACATTCTCGGCTGCTTTTCCCCTGTCGTAAAACAACCTTCCCTTATCGTAAGTAAAGAAGGAGGCTCACCACACCTAATTTTCCATTGCCACAACACGTTAATCAGTTATGCCGACCAATGCGCAAACCCTTTCCACAACTAATTAACTAATTTGTAACCATTTTGTAACTATTTTGATCGAAAGGCTGAAACTTTTGCAATTGTCAATATAATCTTATGGTTTACAAGAATGACAGGTGGGTAGAGAGGGGAGTTGATTTCAGAGGGAAATGCCTTACGGCGTAAATATAATTAATAAATAAATACATTGAATTATAAAACAAATATTATAATATTTTTCATGGCTTTTTTTTAATGATAATAATATTTTAAAAAAATCTAGAGATCAAATTTCCAAATCAATATTGAAATTGGAGATTTTATGATAATTTCAATCTCTTTTAACTTTGATTAATATTGAAATTGGAGATTTTTATGATCATTTCAATATCTCTTTTAACTTTGAATGATTTAAATATGTATTTTTAAATATTTAGAATATAAAAATAAATTAATACTGGCACTTTTAACTTTGAATTATTCAAATATATATTTTTTAAATATTTAAAATATAAATAAGAATAATAGTTAAATTTTAATATTTTAAATTTTATTAAATTTTTATCCTAGACAAAAAAATTAATGATGAAATTGTGAATATATGAATCAAAATATCATTATATTAGATTACTTGTTATTGTCAATGGATGAAATTGTTTGTAAATATATTAATCAAAATATCATTATATTAGATGATATTTCAAACGTGTTTATCATCAATTAATCAATTTATGTATATTATAATACTAATATTATTTTATGAATAATAATATCTTTATGATATAATTATTTATATGAATTTTCTCTTTATTAATATAATTGGTGTGCATTTTATTTTAATAAAACTTACCATTTAAATGATGTGTACATATGCAAATAGAAGTAATTGATATTGCTAAAGAGAGAATAGATCAAACTTGTTAGTATTATATTTCTAAAGCGTTGACATTTTTTAAAGAGTCTTTTATTAATGCATACAACTTGTGTTAATTGCAAGTTGATATAGGCGCCACTAGTTGCCTGAGTGTGCTACCTATCCATTTTCTATATGTTAGGCTTTTTTCATTACTATATATAGAAACACACATTTGCATTTTCTATATAATAGATTTAATAGATTATTTTGCATTCTCTTTTGTAGAATGGTTTTTTTTGTATTTTAAGGTTGTTTTTAGTTCATGGGATATTGTTTTAAAATATTTGAGTATATATTCATGTTGGTGGTTCGAAAAAATTTATCATCCATGATGTATTTGTTATGCTAGCCATAATTATATATAGTGACCATCTTGTACAATACAAATATACACTAGAATGTTTGCTTGCTTCATGATTGGTCATTAGAGCCAATAGAGGGTGGTAGCATCAAATGAGGATTTAGAATGCTTTCAAATTGCTTGCTTTAATTTGTTAGATCCATTGGGCTTTCTCTAAATTTGCAAGGTTGTTAGATGTACTATTATTGACAAAGGTGTAGTTACCATTTTTTCACATAGAAAAGTTAATATTGGTTGTTGCCCTCTTCAAATTGTGTGGCAAGGACATAATTTCCAAAGTTTAGTTTATATGGCCAAAAATATATTAATTGGAAAAGGATATTAATTTATAAATATTTTGGGAAAGACTTTTTTGGAAAGGATACTGATTTTTAAATTTTTTGAGGAAGACCTTTTAGGAATGGATATATTAAACGTTGAAGTTTCTAGGAAAGGTTTTTATTTGATTTTATTATACATTAAACAATAACTTCATTTTGGTTCCTTCATTTGTTCAGTAGGTCATAGAAATTTCCTAATTAGAAATAGAGAATATGGGTTTCGATCGTCACCTTCATGGCACAATGTGGTTCCCCTTGGATGTGTAGAATACAAAACAAACACCCCTAGTTAATGTTCTAGTCAACACAAGTGCCATCAATCCAAATAATGCAAAAATATCAGGTTTGACTTCCATATTTATCTAAAAAGCACAATTGAGGTCGATATCACACTTTTGATGGATTGAATTGCCTAAGTTTAGATGTTATATCAATATGTCATTACTCCAGGAGATGGAACGTGAATTTGTTTATTATATTTTAGTTTTTGTAAATAAAAATAAAGAGTAGAAGAAAGGGAACATTGTATACAACGAACTTTTAATTAAGATATATGCATTTTCATGTTTCTATGTTCATATATTACTCTAAATTTTAGAAGATTATAGTCATGATGTGGATATGAAAATTCTAGAGGGACCCCATGGTTTGGACATGTGCACTATTATATTTATGTGAGTTATTGTGTATACATTTCACTAGTTCCACCTTATAGATTTATTCTTGGTAAATAATTTAAATTCTTCTCAAGTTTCTATTATTTATCAATTCTTTATGTTTTCTTTGAGGTCTCATATGTTTGATTAGTTGTATCTCTACTTTAACTGAAGCTTGAATCTACCTCTTAGTCACAATTCAGAGTGGTCATGAAAGTACTATTACTAATGCTATCTAATCACTAAGTTGTGATAAAGTGCTATAAATTTCCTTTATACTAGTGGAACCATAGTGGATACTATTTTGAGTATTGAAGCTTGATTGCATGTTTTCCATATTTCTTAGCTAAATATTAATCATTGGATGAATGTTTGTTAATCTTCTTTTAATCATTAACTACATAGTGAACAAGGTATTGTTACATAAGCCATTTACCCATATAGGCAATGAAATATTGCAACTTGATTTCCTACAAGTGAAGCTATTATAGACTTAGATTAAAGAATTAGGCCTTATTTCATTTGAATTTTTATGTTGTTAAGTTATAATTCATGTTTGTAGAAAATTGATAATACTTCTGTGATGCCAATCTAACAGCTTAGTCAAAAGCTCTAAAGATTAATGTCATGACAGTATTACCCAATAAATAAAAAACACAACATATATTTTTAAAAATCATCCCCCCACCCACGTTATATATATTATTCACTTATGAATTTGTTGCAAGCACAACTAAACTGTTTAATATAGTGGTGGCATCGTCCATATGTCTGCACTAACGTTGCAAGCAAAATTAAACTGTTTAATATAGCCCCGGCACCTGCCATTTTCCATACATCTCTCCTAAATTTCCCATATGTCTGCAGTGACGTGGCAAGCAAAACTAAAATGTTTTAAATAGTGGTGGCTTCGTCCATATGTCTTCATTGACGTTGCAAGTAAAATTAAACTATTTAATATAGCCCTGCATCTTGCCATTTTCCATACGTCTCTCCAAAATTGCCAACATGCTACTGCAAAGTCAACAAATGAATGAAAAATCTAGGCTTCACTGTCTGTAATCTTTTACCAAGTCCTCAGAACAACAAAAATGTGGTGGGTCATATATTTGTTTAAACTTTAGTTTTGGCTGCCTCCCCAAATTATTCATTACGACGCAAGCGCACTCATACATTTGTTTTATAACTATAAATTCTGCTTCATCATTACAGAACCCACCCTTCAAATATTGGCATTTGCTTGTTGGAATATAGAGACATTTATGGAGTCGCAAGAGCAGAGCCAAAAGCCTCATGTCGCAATATTCCCTGGGTTTGGGTCGGGCCATCACATCCCACTTCTCGAGCTTGCAAAGCGGCTGACTGTGTACCATGGCTTTTCTGACACCTTCTTCATCACCAAATGGATGGACGACTCTCCTCACCACACCCTGCCGTCTTCGTCAGGGGACATGATCCGCTTCATAGAGCTCCCTGATGTTCAGATTGAAGGGGATCATGCCGAGATGAACATTTTTGTACGCATGCCCTTACTATTGGAGAAAGCTAAAATATTAGTGCAAGATGCTCTCATATCCTTTTCGTTTCCTATCCGCGCTTTCATAATCGATTTTTTCGGTGCACCCATGTTGGATTTCGCCTCCAGACTAGAAATATCTGCCTACATATTCTACACTTCTGGGGCTTCTCTCCTCTAAATCATGCTCTACCTTCCAACACTTGTCCAAAACATTCAAATTTCCTTCAAAGATGTGGATTTCCCGATCGAAGTGTCGTCCCTTCCGCCGATTCCCATAATAGACTTGCCAAACCCTCTTCTAGACAAATCTAATATTTCATTCAACTGGTTCATTCAACATTCCCTTCGGCTTCAAGAAGCTCATGGAATTCTGATAAATACATGCCAAGAAATGGAACCAGCACAAATAAAAGCTCTCAAGGAAGGAAAGGTTCTGAGCGTTGTTGAAATGACCCCTTCTATTTATCCCGTTGGGCAGTTAATAGCTTTGTCTCTATCATAATCTGAAGAGAAGTTTGAGAAAGAGGGCTTCCTGAAATGGCTGGACCGCCAGCCCACCTCGTCAGTTCTGTTCATTTCTTTCGGGAGTCGTGGCACCCCGTCGGAGAATCAGATTCGGGAACTGGCTTTGGGGTTAGAAGCAAGTGGGCAGCGGTTCCTTTGGGTGTTGCGTAAGGAGCCTCCTCCTCCAACTGAATCCACGATGACTGCCAAAGCAGACATGAGGGAGGTTCTACCTGAGGGTTTCGAGACTCGAACCCAGGACCATGGATTTGTGGTGGATTCATGGGCGCCTCAGTTTGTTCTCCTCTCTCATCCATCCACAGACGGTTCTCTTTCTCATTGCGGTTGGAATTCAATGATCGAAAGCATCTTACATGGAGTGTCGATGATCGTTTGGCCTCTCTTTGCTGAAGAGAGAATGAATGCCTTCCTTATCATGAAGGAGATGAAGGTGGGCATTGAAGCACAGAAGGGAGCAGATGGATTGGTGAAGAGAGAGGAAGTGGAAAGAGCGGTGAGGGAATTAATGGAAGGAGAGGCGGGAATGGAAATGAAGAAGGGGATGGAGAAATTGATGGGGAAGGCCCATCATTGAGTGAAAATTGTCTTAAGGATGGAAAACATCACAAAAAGGGTTTTTAAAAAGCGCAATATTCTCAACTACCTACGACATTCCAATAATCTGAACCGCCTACAACATTTTTCATCGATGATCCAATGGCTGGAGTTTATTCCATCATCTAAAAATCGATCTAAAGGCCCATAACCATAACGAGACACCGTGGCATGGAGGGGAGTTCCTTTCAAAGGGCAAGCCTTACTGCCTAAACATAATAAAAGTTACAATTTTTCCTTGGGGAAAAATAAATGCTCATAATAATTGTAAATTAAAATTAAAATTATAAATATACATATATAATATTTGGTAATGTCTTGTCCACTAAATATATTTTGACTAGCTAAAATTACATGACTATAGATTCATTTTAAGCACACATCTAACATGAGCCAAGAAGGAACAATTTTTTTAGCTGGAAATGTATTTTAAAATACAAAAAACAATGTGTATTTTTTTATTGTTTAAATTGTGTTATTGAATGCTATAAATATTACATAACATGTGTATTGAGTCCTTTTATCAGTGCACATTAAATTGGTTTTTTTGTTATTAATACATTTTTATGTATGGGTTTAAACATCTAACTCATAAATTTTATTTACTTCTAATTAATTCACATCAAACTATATGAGCCGATATTGACAACTAACTCTCTCTCTATATATATATTAATCCAACATCGCTTTTAATATTTGGAGAAATTTTTTAATCTGTAAGACAGAATGGGGCATAACTTACACAATACTCTTCGAGTGGGTTGTAGAATGAGCCTCCCCACTAAAAAAAAATTAAATTAAAATAAAATAATTAATAATAAGATATCAACGATTTTCAAAACACATGGTTCAACACATGGTTTTTCCCATGGTATTCTCGAACACTCAACATCGGATATTCTTATCTTTATTATTATGGTTATACACATCCCAAGAGGACTAAGAAAAAACACTAATATACTCATGTTTCTCCAAGTATTTCTTCCTATGCATGTAGAGATGCATCCATCATTCCTGTAGGTGTGAGGTTATCTGTTGAACAGTGTCCCAAGACACAAGAAGAGGAAGAGAACATGTGTCGTGTTCCATATGCAAGTGCAGTCGGTAGCTTGATGTATGCCATGGTCTGTACTAGACCAGACATTGCACATGCAGTGGGAGTATTGAATAGGTTTATGTCAAAACCAGGGAAGGAGCTCTGGACAGCAGTGAAGCGGGTTTTCAGGTATTTGCGTGGCACTAGTGATTATGGTTTGTGCTACCAAGGAAGACTAGGATTGGACAGAGTGTT